>ONZH01018356.1:0-67088 GCA_900303285.1 Rhinella marina | reverse complement strand
TCACCAAAATGTCCCCTGGGGCCTTGCCGGCCTACTTTGCTGAGTTGGCACGTTTATTTACCCGTCACATTTTTCGGGTGCATGGTATGCCCGAAAAGATTGTGTTCGGATCGTGGGCCACAGTTTTCTGCCCATTTTTGGAGAGCTTTGTGTCGGCTGCTCCAGGTTGAACTCTGCCTGTCATCTGCTTTTCACCCGCAGAGTAATGGATTGGTGGAGCGTATGAACCAATCCATGGAAACATATCTGCGCCACTTTGTGTCGGCCAGGCATGACGACTGGGTAGAATTATTACCCTGGGCAGAGTTCGCTCTGAATAATTGCAGTGGCAGATTCAAACTGGTCAGACACCGTTCTTTTTTGCTGTACGGGCGACATCCGCGAATTCCGTTGCCCATACCTGTGGCATCCGACGTGCCAGCTGTAGCTGATTGGGCGGCGCATGCCCGAGAGGTCTGGACCAGGCTCAGTCCTCTATGGTCGCGTCCAAAGACAAAATGCGTGTAACGGCTAATACCAGACGCAGACCCGCATCTGAGATGTCGCCGGTGATCTAGTCTGGCTCTCCTCCCGCAATCTTCGGCTTCGAGTGCCCTCTCTTCGTTTTTGCTCCTCGATACGTTGGTCCCTTTAAGATTTTGGCCCGTCTTAACAGTGTCGGCATATAAGTTGCGCCTGCCTCCATCTTGGCGTATCGCCAATGCCTTCATGTGTCACTCCTCAAACCAGTGGTGATGAACCAGTTTTCTCGGCAACATCCGGAGGGAATCCGAGTCTCCACAGGATGACTTCGTGGTACATGAGATTCTGTATTCCAGAACTGTTCGTGGTCGGTTATTTTACTTGGTGGACTGGGAGGGCTATGGGCCAGAGGACCGTACATGGGAGCCGGTAGAGAATATCCACGCTCCTCGTTTGGTGGCTGACTTTGAGCGCCATCGTGGACGGGGTGCGGGATCGGGCCGAAGAGGGGGGGTAGTGTTAGGACGACGCGCCGCGTGACAGCACAGCCCCGCCGTCTAGCGCGATCACATTGACCGCTGCGGTTTTACTGCTATAGTCTGTATTGTCTCTATGCTGAGATCTTGGGGTGTGGCTGCTCCTAGACTCAGTTGAGTGACAGATGCAGTGTCCTATCCGTGGGAGTACTGGGCTGCGGGTCTTGTCCAATCAGGCTACACCCCTCCCTATATAAGGTTGTGAGTTTGACACGCCCGCTGCCTAGCACCAAAGCAATTGTATGGAGAGAGCTGGGAGCCGG
The DNA here is from genome assembly GCA_900303285.1 of Rhinella marina. Lineage (NCBI taxonomy): Eukaryota > Metazoa > Chordata > Amphibia > Anura > Bufonidae > Rhinella > Rhinella marina. The sequence continues at coordinate 65,827 of ONZH01018356.1, read as the reverse complement.
CCTGTGTGTGTCTGCTAGCATCAAGTGGATGCTACTCCTCTTTCCTACTATCTGTCCCGGCAATGCCTCTTGTCGACTCTGAGACATTGGCGCATGGGGAGCCGGCCCCTCTATCCTTCCACCTGTCTCTTGTTCTTTAGTGAGTCTTTTTATTTAGGCAGCAGGAGTCTGTGTGGCTGTTGTGGTTGTGGCTCGTGCTCTGGGCCTCTGGCCAGGGACACAACTCTACTTATAATTTAGTACCCCGTGTGTTCGTTCCTGTTCACATTTGATCTGGTTTTGTGTTGACTACTCTCTGTGGTGTTAACAGAGAGAGTCCGTTGCTAGTGGCAACGAGCGGATCCAATACAGCTGCACCTGAGCTGTATTATCAGGTGTCCAGCGGGTCCTCGCTGCACTATATTATGTTATTTTTTTTTAATATAGTGTGGCAACCGTAACACTGACGGCGTAGTAAGGATGAGGCGCATCGCCTGTTAGGCCAAGGAGCCCTTTTTAAATAAAGAAGTGACTCTGCCCTGAGACAGAGCCACCGGGGATCACTGGACTCAGATCCTGAGTCACCCGAGCAGGGCAACCCAGGAACCAAGCAGCCAGAAAGGCAAGCTCCCGAAGGAGGACAGGGGATGAGCCCAATGCCCGAAGGGCACGTGTGCACTAGCACTCAATAGATAGCTCCCGAAGGAGGATAGGGGATGAGCCCCAATGCCCGGAAGGCAACTGCGCACAAACACTCAATGCGCTCAGTCTGGGACCAGCACAGGATACCCAGCTCTCAATCGGACCACGTGTGCCGAGTTCCGCGCCTCCCGGAGGAGGTTGCAGCCCAACACACAATGTGGCCTCCAAACACACACACTGGCGCACACTAGGGTTCCGCGCCTCCCGAAGGAGGTTGCAGCCCAACAAACACAACTCCTGCCTAGACCACAGACTACACCTAGTGTGCAACCAAGGTCCTAGTCACAAAGCAGAGCGACCGGGTCTCTAGCTTAGCAAAGCAACAACAAGGCACCGGCGCCTGCTGCCAATACTGAGGGTTTTTATAGTGAAGCAACCAATTAACAGGGCGGTGCTTCCTGTGCAGGACTGGCGGATGTGACATCATCTGTAGCCTCGAAGTATGGGCACATGATCACCTCCTGGCGGAAGTGACATCACAGGCAGGGTCAAGGTCGGAGCTTATGACCACTTCCTGTGTCTGAACCAAAACAAAGTGCCTTAAAGCGACAGTGTCGTAATTAGACTACAAGCGCGCGCGTGCACGGCGTCGGTGCCCGCGCCTTACAGTACCCCCCCCTCAGGGCCCCTCCTCCTCCTCCAAAAGGCCGCAATCAGATCTGGGGCATTCAAATTATCCTCTGGCTCCCAGGTCCGTTCTTCAGGGCCGAATCCCACCCAGTCCACCAGATAGGATGTGACACCTCGTATAGTCCTAGAGTCAAGGATCTCCCGTACCTCGTACTCGGCCTCAACGGTTTCAGGCTCCTCTTGTAAAGGAGGAGAGAACCTATTCAGCCGTACCGGTTTGAGAAGAGAGACATGAAAGGAATTTACGACTCTCCATGACAGAGGCAGTTTAATACAATAGGTGACTGGGTTAATTCGGGACAGTACCCGAAAAGGACCGAGAAAACGGGGCGCAAATTTCAAAGACGCCACTCGGAGCCGAATGTATTTTGAGGAAAGCCAGACCAGATCTCCAGGCGCGAACTCCGGACCGCTGGAACGTCTGCGATCAGCATGATGCTTCATTTTGGTCTTGGAAGCAGCCAAGGAGGACTGGGTCTGTTGCCAGACATCTCGCAGATGTGCGGCGAAATCCGCAACAGCGGGCATCTCTGCCGTGACGGGTAAAGGAAGAGGAAGGCGGGGGTGTTGTCCATTCTGGACAAAGAAGGGGGTTTTCCCCACAGCATCGGACACAGAATTATTTACTGCAAATTCTGCTGCCAACAGCTCAGACCAGTTGTCGTGCCTTGCGGAAATAAAATGTCGCAAGTAAATTTGGAGGGATTGGTTGAGTCTTTCTGCCAAGCCATTAGTTTGAGGGTGAAAAGCCGAAGAAAGATCCACATCAACCCCCAGTAGATGGCACAGCTCCCTCCAAAACCTAGCTGCAAACTGAGGACCTCTGTCGGAAATAATTCGCCTCGGTAACCCATGCAACCGAAAGATGTGGCGAAAAAATAATTCCGCCAAGTGAGGCGCAGAAGGCAACCCTGGCAGCGCAACAAAGTGGCATACGTGGGAGAATAGATCAGTAACAATCCAGACCACGGTATTTCATTCCGAGGAAGGGAGCCCCGTCACGAAGTCCATGGCGATGTCCTGCCAGGGACTCTCAGGGACTTGCAGCGGCATCAACAAGCCCGAAGGTCTCTGGCGGACCGGCTTATTATGGGCACAGGTGGTGCACCCCAGGGTAAAAGCCCGAACATCCCGACTGAGGCCTGGCCACCAATAGTGCCGAGAAATTAATTCCATCGTTCTCTTGGGACCCGGGTGTCCAGCCAGACGAGAGTTATGACCCCAAGAGAGGATCTCCTCTCTGCGAGCGGGTGGCACATACGTCTTACCCGGAGGCAGCTGGCGCAGACCAATAGGGTTCATAGGTAGAAGCTTTTCTGCAGGAATGATGGGACGAACCTCAGGCTCAGTACCATGGGCATCAAAAGAGCGGACAACGCATCCGCTCTGACATTCTTGTCCCCGTTCACAAAGTGTAAAACAAAATTAAAACGAGAAAAGAAAAGAGCCCATCTCGCCTGTCGAGCGTTAAGCCTCTGAGCAGATTGGAGATACAAAAGATTCTTGTGATCGGTGAAGATCACAACGGGAAACCTGGCCCCCTCCAGGAGATGTCTCCACTCCTCTAAAGCCAGTTTGATGGCCAGTAGCTCCCGATCACCTATGCAGTAATTCCGCTCAGCAGGATTAAAGGCCTTGGAGAAAAAGCCACAGGACAGTTTAGTCCCTTTGCCATCCTTTTGGTAGAGAAAAGCTCCAGCCCCTACCGATGACGCATCCACCTCCACGAAGAAGGGGCGTTGGGGGTCTGGCGATGAATCACTGTGGCCGATAGGAAGGCCTCCTTCAACGCAATGAAGGCGTGCTCCGCCTCTGACGACCATTTACTAGGGTTAGCCCCTTTGCGAGTCAATGCAGTGAGAGGGGCCACCAGGGAAGAGAAATGGGGAATGAACTTCCTATAATAATTGGCGAACCCCAGAAACCTCTGGACCGCCTTTAAAGACTGCGGTTTGGGCCAAGCCATGATGGACCTGAATTTATCGGGGTCCATTTGAAGCCCCTGTGTGGAAACTATGTAGCCAAGAAAGGACAACTGGGTCTTCTCGAACTCGCACTTCTCTAATTTGGCGTACAAATGGTTAATCCGAAGGCGGTGCAACACCTCCTTCACCATGCGCCTGTGGGTAGATAAGTCGCGAGAAAACACCAAAATGTCGTCCAAGTAGACCACCACGGCGGTAGTCAAGAGATCCCTGAATATGTCATTCAGGAAGTCCTGAAACACCGCCGGGGCATTACAGAGGCCAAAGGGCATAACCAGGTATTCATAATGACCGTCTCTGGTGTTAAATGCGGTTTTCCACTCGTCACCCTCCAGAATACGAATCAGGTTATATGCCCCGCGCAGGTCTAGTTTGGAAAAGACCGTTGCGCCCTGAAACCGATCAAATAATTCGGAGATGAGAGGAAGCGGGTATTTATTTTTTACGGTGATGTCGTTAAGACCCCTATAGTCAATACACGGTCGCAAGGACCCATCTTTTTTAGAAACGAAAAAGAAACCAGCCTCAGCAGGGGAACTGGATGTTCGTATGAACCCCTTCTCAAGGTTCTCTTTAATATAAGCTGACATGGCTTCGGTCTCCGGTACGGACAGAGGGTACACTCTACCACGGGGCGGAGTAGACCCCGGCACCAACTCGATGGCACAGTCGTAAGGACGATGTATGGGAAGAGTGTCTGCCCCCTTCTTACAGAAGACGTCAGCAAAAGCCATGTATTGCGCAGGTAACCCCTGAAGCTCAGCTGGAAGGGGCGGTGTCTCTACAGAGATCACCCTCGTCATGCACTTGTCCTGACAGTAAGGACCCCACTGTTTGACCTCACCGGTGGTCCAATCCAGTGTAGGAGCGTGTAGTCTCAGCCATGGAAGGCCCAAGAGGATTGGGTCCACAGACTGAGGTAATACTAGGAGCGAAATGATCTCCTTATGTAAGGCTCCTATCTGGATCTCAACAGGAACTGTGCGGTGTGTGATGCACCTGCCCTAATTTGGAACCGTCCACCACAGTGATGTTTATACTGGTGGCCAGAGGTTTGATAGGAATTTCGAGCTTCTGGGTCCACTTACGTGAAATAAAATTACCAGAAGCACCGGAATCAATAAAGGCTCTGGTTGGCGTGGTCTTACCATCTACCCTGATCAAGACGGGCAGTGTGCATTTTGTGGAGGTTTGTGCGATCTCACCTAGGGGAATACCTCCCACTGACCCTAGGTGCGCCCGTTTCCCGACTTCTGAGGACAATGGGGAGCAATGTGGCCTGGTTTTTTACACAAATAGCAAACCACCCCAGACCTGCGGGGACCGAGTCTGTCTATCTCCATAGGTTCTTCAGGTGGAACCACAGGCCTGGAAAATACCGGAGCTAGCCGACCCCGTCTCCGCCTCAGTAGCTTGCTCGAGACGGCGTTCGGACAGACGGCGGTCAATCCTAATGGCCAGATCGATGAGACCACGAAGAGTACCTGGTCTCTCTCTACCTGCCAGCTCGTCCTTGATGGACGGACTTAAGCCGGCGGAGAAAATCGCTAGCAAGGGAGCATCTTGCCATGCCAACTCGGACGCCAGGGTTCGGAAACGGATGGCGTATTGTGAAACCGAGTCCGTTCCCTGGCGTAGCTCCAGAAGACAGGAGCTGGCGGTAACCAGAGGATCAGGTCCCTGAAATACCTCCCTAAAGCAGGACAAAAAGAGAGGTAGGGAGCCCACACAAGGATCACCTCTCTCCCATAGAGGGGTAGCCCAAGCCAGTGCCTGCCCGGACAAGAGGGATATTATGAATGCCACTTTAGTGTGGTCATCCAAAAAACTGTCCGGGTTCAACTGAAAGTGGATCAGGCACTGACTTAAGAATCCCCGACACTCCTGCTGTTCCCCACGGAAACGTTCGGGCAGAGGTAACTTAGGCGGTCGGTGAATCGCCACGGGAACTTGCGGACATACCGAAGCAGCAGCGGAGTGGGAAGTAGCGACAGCCTGCTGCTCCACGGCCTGCAACCGACCGTCTAAGGTGGACAGAAATTCCGTGCTAGACGCCGAGATGGCGGCAGCACGTTGCTCCATCTCCTGCATGCGTTGTTCCCATTGTTTAACGTACGCCTGCATGATGGGAGTCTGAGACATAGCACCGGCGGATCCCTGGCCGGTGCCTACTGTTAGGCCAAGGAGCCCTTTTTAAATAAAGAAGTGACTCTGCCCCTGAGACAGAGCCACCGGGGATCACTGGACTCAGATCCTGAGTCACCCGAGCAGGGCAACCCAGGAACCAAGCAGCCGGAAAGGCAAGCTCCCGAAGGAGGACAGGGGATGAGCCCCAATGCCCGAAGGGCACGTGTGCACTAGCACTCAATAGATAGCTCCCGAAGGAGGATAGGGGATGAGCCCCAATGCCCGGAAGGCAACTGCGCACAAACACTCAATGCGCTCAGTCTGGGACCAGCACAGGATACCCAGCTCTCAATCGGACCACGTGTGCCGAGTTCCGCGCCTCCCGGAGGAGGTTGCAGCCCAACACACAATGTGGCCTCCAAACACACACACTGGCACACACTAGGGTTCCGCGCCTCCCGAAGGAGGTTGCAGCCCAACAAACACAACTCCTGCCTAGACCACAGACTACACCTAGTGTGCAACCAAGGTCCTAGTCACAAAGCAGAGCGACCGGGTCTCTAGCTTAGCAAAGCAACAACAAGGCACCGGCGCCTGCTGCCAATACTGAGGGTTTTTATAGTGAAGCAACCAATTAACAGGGCGGTGCTTCCTGTGCAGGACTGGCGGATATGACATCATCTGTAGCCTCGAAGTATGGGCACATGATCACCTCCTGGCGGAAGTGACATCACAGGCAGGGTCAAGGTCGGAGCTTATGACCACTTCCTGTGTCTGAACCAAAACAAAGTGTCTTAAAGCAACAGTGTCGTAATTAGACTACAAGCGCGCGCGTGCACGGCGTCGGTGCCCGCGCCTTACATCGCCGGCTCGCTGTGACAGTACCCCCCCTTCACGAGGGGCCACCGGACCCTTACCCACTGGAGCCGGTTTCTCTGGATGCGTTAGGTGAAATTTCTTAATAAGAGTATCAGCATGCATACTGGTCAATGGTACCCAAGACCTGTCCTCTGGACCGAACCCCTTCCAATGCAAGAGATTCCACCCAGAGGATACGCACCACTTTCTGAACTTTGCACAGTAATCCTCAACTCAAGGAATCTCAAAGAGATTCCTTAGTGGTTCTTACCTTTTAATGGCTAGCTGAAAAGATGATGACAAAATTGCAAGCTCAGAACTCTTCTTTAGGCAAGCTATAAAACAGTATATGAAGATTCACATATTTATACCAAAAATACATGGGAATAGTGTTGAATATAAGACAACTGATGTAAAGCAATTAAATATGAGTAGAGAAGGAAACAAACATTTGTAGCAGTAAATTGTACAGATAAGGGGTGTGAAAGTTTTATTGTCCCTGGATATACATTAATAAACAATTATTGGTCACCTAGTAATATACTATGGATAACAAAGAAATACTCTAATTAATAATAGCTGCCAAAAATGTGTGAAAAGTGCTATGGTACTATGGAAACTCTGGTTTCTATTATACAGGTTGGAAAACAAAGTTCTGTCGACCAGAAACCAGACGAGTCCTGCATTACAGAAACCAGACGGATCTGTTATGTTTTCCCATAGATTATGATGGATCCAAATGGAATGCCTCTTAAAGGCTTCCGTTTTGCATTCCGTCCAGGAATTCCATTATATTCTGCTATAAATGGAGCCTATAAAGAAATGCCATAATGCAAGTGCGAACCCACCCTTACTGTCCTTCTATAACTGTAAGGCTACATTCATATCTGTGCTTTGCTTTCTGCTTTTGAGATCCAGCAGAGAGGATCGCAAAACTAGACCAAAACAGTTCAGTTTGATTTAACACATCAGGATGTGTCCCTTCCATTAGGATGCGGTTGTGTTAAATCGAAACGGAACAAACCAGATCTGTTACTAAAAACAATGTAGATCAATGGGTGACAGATCCGGTTATTTTAGGATCTGAAGAAAAAATGGTTCTTGCAGTGGTTTTGTGTCTGGTCACAGAAAGGAATGGTACTAGAATGGAATGCATACTGATGCATCCTGACTGAAGAAAACCCCATTCACAATACATTGGCCCTAAACAGAACCTTTTGCGGAATCTCAAAACCGAGATGCCAAAATGCTGACGTGAAAATAGCCTAACTTTTATTCAAATTATATTAAGCAGTTAGTTTAATAGCTGCTGTGTTGTCCTGTTATTGTAACCCAGTTATATTTAGTAACTCAAACAGCAGTATATTGGCCCGACTACAGTTACTGTGCAGTGTGTGGGAATATTCCTAGCATAGGTAGGAGTTCCAGCTGGTAAAAGTGGTGTCCCATAGAATAGAGTACTATATCTAGCTTTTATAGCCTTATATAGCCTGGGGATAGTCTTCCCAAGGGGAAGTGAGCATTGGCTTAGCTTAGCCAAGAAGAAACATAGAAGGTGGTGTCTGGTGTGGAGTGCCATAACAATGTCCTTTTGGAAGAATTATGCTAAATTACGGAGAAGTTCTGCACCAATAAAAGGCAACCCATCTTCTGCAGCTATGTTGACTGTGATGACTGGCATGTGAGTACTTGTAATAGGAGGACATGGTTGACTGGGTTGAAGGAAGAGGATATAGTAGGTCTAGAAAGAAGGCCTAGGGGAAGCACAGAATGATTTTGTTTGGTTTTGGCAGTTAGCCAATCATTAGTGACTTTGGTTAGGGCTGTTTAGAGTAGTGAAATGAGACTTAGTTGGACCAAGAAGACAAGCTGAGGGGCAGTTTTGTAAGACAGTGACAACCTCAGATCTGAATCTGACATGTGAACATACTGTAGTCTTTGTGTCATTTACTCTAGTTAGAACTTGCTGATACACAGTATATATATATATATATATATATATATATATATATACTGTATATATATATATATATATATATATATATATATATATATATACAGTACAGACCAAAAGTTTGGACACACCTTCTCATTCAAAGAGTTTTCTGTATTTTCATGACTATGAAAATTGTAGTTTCACACTGAAGGCATCAAAACTATGAATTAACACATGTGGAATTATATACTTAACAAAAAAGTGTGAAACAACTGAAAATATGTCTTATATTCTAGGTTCTTCAAAGTAGCCACCTTTTGCTTTGCGCTTTGCACACTCTTGGCATTCTCTTGATGAGCTTCAAGAGGTAGTCACCTGAAATGGTATTCCAACAGTCTTGAAGGAGTTCCCAGAGATGCTTAGCCCTTGTTGGCCCTTTTGCCTTCACTCTGCGGTCCAGCTCACCCCAAACCATCTCGATTGGGTTCAGGTCTGGTGACTGTGGAGGCCAGGTCATCTGGCGTAGCACCCCATCACTCTCCTTCTTGGTCAAATAGCCCTTATACAGCCTGGAGGTGTGTTTGGGGTCATTGTCCTGTTGATAAATAAATGATGGTCCAACTAAACGCAAACCGGATGGAATAGCATGCCGCTGCAAGATGCTGTGGTAGCCATGCTGGTTCAGTATGCCTTCAATTTTGAATAAATCCCCAACAGTGTCACCAGGAAAGCACCCGCACACCATCACACCTCCTCCTCCATGCTTCACGGTGGGAACCAGGCATGTAGAGTCCATCCGTTCACCTTTTCTGCGTCGCACAAAGACACGGTGGTTGGAACCAAAGATCTCAAATTTGGACTCATCAGACCAAAGCACAGATTTCCACTGGTCTAATGTCCATTCCTTGTGTTCTTTAGCCCAAACAAGTCTCTTCTGCTTGTTGCCTGTCCTTAGCAGTGGTTTTCTAGCAGCTATTTTACCATGAAGGCCTGCTGCACACAGTCTCCTTAACAGTTGTTGTAGAGATGTGTCTGCTGCTAGAACTCTGTGTGGCATTGACCTGGTCTCTAATCTGAGCTGCTGTTAACCTGCGATGAACTTATCTTCCGCAGCAGAGGTGACTCTTGGTCTCCCTTTCCTGGGGCGGTCCTCATTTGAGCCAGTTTCTTTGTAGCGCTTGATGGTTTTTACGACTGCACTTGGGGACACTTTCAAAGTTTTCCCAATTTTTCGGACTGACTGACCTTCATTTCTTAAAGTAATGATGGCCACTCGTTTTTCTTTACTTAGCTGCTTTTTTCTTGCCATAATACAAATTCTAACAGTCTATTCAGTAGGACTATCAGCTGTGTATCCACCTGACTTCTTCCCAACACAACTCATGGTCCCAACCCCATTAATAAGGCAAGAAATCCCACTTATTAAACCTGACAGGGCACACCTGTGAAGTGAAAACCATTTCAGGTGACTACCTCTTGAAGCTCATCCAGAGAATGCCAAGAGTGTGCAAAGCAGTAATCAAAGCAAAATGTGGCTACTTTGAAGAACCTAGAATATAAGACATATTTTCAGTTGTTTCACACTTTTTTGTTAAGTATATAATTCCACGTGTTAATTCATAGTTTTGATGCCTTCAGTGTGAATCTACAATTTTCATAGTCACGATAATACAGAAAACTCTTTGAATGAGAAGGTGTGTCCAAACTTTTAGTCTGTACTGTATATTCTGAGCACTAGCAGGAATTATGGACCATATTTCTGGGACAATAACGTTTGCAATGTGTCCTATTCCTGCATGGCCTGTGGAGGAGTGTATGTATTAAGTTACAGTGCCATAAGAAATACACATTATATCCAAAATAAGCAGAAAGAGTGGGCATGAAGTGCAATATCAAATGTCTAATGTATAATGAGGATGGTTACTCAGTAAGCCATATGTACTAAGTGACTCAAGCAGGAATACTATGATGTCATTAGTTCTGTCCATTCCTCCTCCATGTGGGGATGTGAAACATTTTGGGGGTGGATACTGTATCTCATTAATTTGTCATGCCAATGTGTTCGGTTTAAAAAGCCAGAAATGCTGAAACTGTTCTGAAGGATAATTCCGGTAATAAAACTGATTTTTAATAAAGAGCGGCACAGCTCTCAAGCTGTAGAACCTTGTATTCCCTTACTTGACCAACATTAGCAACATGATCTCAACATCCTTTCCTTTTGACTTGGTAACAAATTGATGTAACCTTCATGCCTGGAACTGCTGACTAAATGTTAATAGATTGAAAAGAGTTGTCTATGTTTTTTTCCCTTATACTTATTCTTTTCCCCTTCCAACTAGACAGCATCTCTAATAGGCACACTCATCAAGCCATCTCCCTGTAGATTTAGCTCATCAGCCAGTTTTTCACCTGTGAGGAGCTGTCCTCCCTGGTGAAGAATCTCCCTCTGTCACCTCTTGATTTTCAGTGCCAGACATCTCACCCAGCCCTGACAATGTCGCACCTGCAGCGATAGTTCGAGTAGAGACGCAAATGCCAAGGCTTTGATTCCAGGATCGGATCAACAACTTGCATGGGTCACTATACTAGCCTCTGCACTTGTGCCACTATTCGGAGCAGTGGCACAAGCTGGGTGAGATCTCCAGCCCTGTCTACCAGCCAGAGGAAATTCTTTAGCAGTGGCAACGGCCTTTTTCAGGTGAAGAATTCTGGTTGATGAGACAAATCGATTCATATGAAACTATTCTCTCATCCCTAGTTCCATTCATAGCTAGTGCAGTCAGAAAGTGTTTATACTGTTTAGAGATGAGCGAATCATCCAAAATTTGCTTCGCCGAATATTCGTCGAAGTTTTCACAAGATTCGAACAAATACAAATCTATTTGACGAAGCTGCGTACAAATCATACGTTATTATGTGGTGTTTTGCGAACATTCGCACACTAATAACCAACATACACTTGTTAAAGGTACGCAACTTATGTGAACACATACGCATGAGCGTACAAATGTGCTTACGAATACTTAGCGTACTGGTTTTTTCCAGTTTTTTTTCCAGTTCTGAAGGGGGCATATCTACACTTTCCCGCTCTTGCGGGGGCAGAACGTAATTTTCCACGCCGTACTCAGAATGAGTAAAATTACTTACGTTTCATACGTATCTTAGTGGTCAAATTTTTGCGTACGTTTACGAATAATACGAAGCAAATCCGACAAAATTCGGATTCGCTTCGGAGAAGAAAATTTCCAAGATTCCATATGAATCTACGAAGCGGCGAATAGATTTGCTCATCTCTAACTAATACTGTTATTGTGACCACTGTTGGACCCAAGCTCCTTGGGTCCAACAGAGGAAATCATTCATGCAGGACGTATCAGTAAGATTATCTAGGAGATCTGGTTTAGGCGCAAACTGCAAAGGGCTATGGTTTATCCCTGTACTGGATACTAGACAGATATATATGTACAAGATTTTGCTCATTTGCATTAAGATCAGACATTAGTCATACACTGCATCCTAATCATGAGCTAAGTGACTACATGTAAGCTGTATACTTCCAGGCCATGATTTGTATTCTTCAGTATATGATGCAGTGGCAGCACCATTTACTTTAAGGTTATAGAGGTTACTGTGTGGCTTATGTTCTTTTCTTAGTTGTCAGATATTTCATGTCACAACTCATAACATCCTGAATCAGTTTCCATCGTTCTAGGGATACGTCTTCAGATTCTAAACCTTAAGGTGCTACAAATATATTATTAGCATATTAGCATATAGTGACTCATAAAACATATATTTGCAGTCAAAACTGTATAATAATACTTGGCCATGGTAGGAAAAACTTAGAACATGGTGCACCTCTGTGATGGAGAAAGGATAATTTATTTTTTAAATATATCTGTTTTCCTGAAAAGCAAAGATAAGAGAACTTCTTGAAATGTGTCTGATTCGGCAAACTTTTCAAAAGATTTGATTTGTGGCAGAATCAAATCTACATGAATCAAATATGCTCCAATTGGCCTGAAATTGGTATATGACACTCTGAGGTTTCATAAACTGCCCCTTATGTGGGAAGATAGTGTATGAACAAACACTGTGTGATGGAAAAAAACAATGGCTTTCTGGAACCAAGTGTCTAAAAATTATGCCTTCACGGGGGGAAATCCCTGCCCCTGTTTATACACAAACGTATTAATGTCATTAGAAATAGTGGCTTGTTTTGAAGTTGAATAAACCTGGAAAAATGTCCTCTTTTATTTAGGAACAGCAGCAGTATAATGTGGATGTATAAAGGGTACAGTGTGTACGGGTAATAGTGGCAATAGTAACTCCAGCAGTCAGGGGCGGATTGGCCATAGACCTTACAGGGAAATTTCCCGGTGGGCCGATGCTCAAGGGGCCACCTCATGGCCAGCCAGTGGAAGTTTTTGGGGATGTATTTTGTGATGGACTGTGATATTTGGCTCTGTTGGGGGTGGTATAATTTGCCACAATATGGTATTGTTGGCCCTGCCTTCCATCAATTTTGACCCCACTACAAAATGGGGCCACTTTTAGTATTTTTTCCAGGGCCACTTTAAGTTCCTAATCCGCCCCTGCCAGCAGTAGCAGCAGAGCATGGAATATACAAGGCAGTAAGTAGATGTGTGCGGCTTCCTTGGGGTAGTAGACGCAATACCTGCGACTGTGTAGCAATATTAGTATTTGCAGTAGGAGTAATGGAAGTGGCAGTAGAGAGATTAGCAGCACGGCGTAAAAGCTGTAGAGGTGGCAGCAGCAGCAGCCATACAGTAGGGAACATGATAGTAGGCAGGCAGACAGTGGCAGTGGCCGTCAGCAATGGTAGATCCATACATCATCCTCCAGGGGTGGATTGGCCATAGAATTTCAGGGAAATTTCCAGGTGGGCGAACACCCAGGGATGTGTATATGGGTATATTTTAGAGTCTTTGATCAGGCCACCTGAGTCCTCCTCATTGCCGGCCAGTGGAGTTTTTGGGGATGCATTTTGTGATGGACTTTGTTATTTGGCTCTGTTAGGGTTATATGTGTCACAATATGGTATTGCTGGCCCCGCCTATTTCTGTTGGCCCTGCCTTCCATCAATTTGGACCCCACTACAAAACAAGGCCACTTTTAGTATTTTTTTTTTCCAGGGCCCCTGTCAGCCCGTCAGCCTCAGTCAGATGTGTGTGAAAATCTTCACGGATCCATGCCTCGTTCATTTGACAAAAGTAATGTTCAGTCTTTCCATTTGGGTGTGATGACTAGAGATGAGCGAATTGATTCTAAACTAATTGGATTTGTTTTATAAAATATTTCAAAATTAAAAATTGAATTTCAGAATTAGTCAGCCAAATGAATCTGACATTTTTGTGCTTCGTTTTGGATGAATTGCATAGAAATGGTGCCAATCATCATTTTACTGTGAATATTGGTGGGGAAAACCATAAGGGAGGAAGAAGATTGAGGATTACATAACACTGAGAGAAAATAGGAATGAGTACTTACCCTGATTGGCTCATTCTGCCATTCAGGGGCAGAATTCAGGAAGGGCCTTTGCTGAGAGCATCATAGAGCGCCATTCTGTCTTCAGCTTGTGACCTGGAAGAATATGTTATGGCAGTGTCTGCTAAAAATTAATTGTCATTAATGTAGTGTGATTGTGATAGGGCACTATAAAGATAGTTTAGGGACAGAATAATGAAATATAATTGGGTATATTTTAGAGTCTTTCCTCAGGGAAAGCATAAAGAGAGAGAGAGAGTGATGGATGAAGTATGTTTAATGCATTTGCTGGCACTCATCTAGTTCTGTCCATTTCAAGATCCTGCAAGAAGAAGCTATTTTTATTTCTGTATATGAATAGACAGCCAGAGTTGGAAACAACAAAAAAACTCAAGTTTCTATAAGTCATAGGCTTATTGCCAGCACCCCAATAGCATTCTGATGTAAATGCTGTGCAATTGCACTTTTTTTTTCTTAAAACCATTTCAGCATATTGCTGCAAGACGAGTAGTTTCAGCAAAAACATTTTACGGAAATAACAAGAGATAAGTGAAGTTTGGAAAAATTTGATTTGGTTGCTTTGCTGAAAGTCAACAAGAAATTTGATTAGTCACGAATTACTTTGTCAAGAATTACTTTCCATTGTACAGTCATGGCCAAAAGTTTTGAGAATGACACAAATATTATATTTTCACATGATCTGCTGCCCTCTGGTTTTATGTGTGTTTGTCAGATGTTTTTATCACATACAGAAATATAATTGCAATCATATTATGAGTAACAAAAGCTTATATTGACAGTTAGAATGAGTTAATGCAGCAAGTCAATATTTGCAGTGTTGACCCTTCTTCTTCAGGACCTCTGCAGTTCTTCTTGGCATGCTCTCAATCAACTTCTGGAGCAAATCCTGACTGATAGCAGTCCATTCTTGCACAATCAATGCTTGCATTTTGTCAGAATTTGTAGGTTTTGTTTGTCCACCCGTCTCTTGATGATTGACCACAAGTTCTCAATGGGATTAAGATCTGGGGAGTTTCCAGGCCATGGACCCAAAATCTCTATGTTTTGTTCCCTGAGCCATTTAGTTATCACCTTTGCTTTATGGCAAGGTGCTCCATCATGCTGGAAAAGGCATTGTTGATCGCCAAACTACTCTTGGAAGGTTGGGAGAAGTTGCTCTCGGAGGACATTCTGGTACCATTCTTTATTCATGGCTGTGTTTTTAGGCAAGACTGTGAGAGCCGATTCCCTTGGCTGAGAAGCAACCCCACACATGAATGGTTTCAGGATGCTTTACAGTTGGCATGAGACAAGACTGGTGGTAGCACTCACCTCGTCTTCTCCGAATAAGCTGTTTTCCAGATGTCCCAAACAATCGAAAAGGGGATTCATCAAATTCATTCATTCAAAATGACTTTCCCCCAGTCCTCAGCAGTCCACTCCCTGTACCTTTTGCAGAATATCAGTCTGTCCCTGATGTTTTTTCTGGAGAAGTGGCTTCTTTGCTGCCCTCCTTGAGACCAGGCCTTGCTCCAAGAGTCTCCGCCTCACAGTGCGTGCAGATGCACTCACACCTGCCTGCTGCCATTCCTGCGCAAGCTCTGCACTGCTGGTAGCCTGATCCTGCAGCTGAAACACTTTTAAGAGACGGTCCTGGCGCTTGCTGGTCTTTTTTGGGTGCCCTGGAGCCTTTTTGGCAACAATGGAACCTCTCTCCTTGAAGTTCTTGATGATGCGATAGATTGTTGACTGAGGTGCAATCTTTCTAGCTGCGATACTCTTCCCTGTTAGGCCATTTTTGTGCAGTGCAATGATGCACGTGTTTCTTTAGAGATAACCATGGTTAACAGAAGAGAAACAATGATGCCAAGCACCAGCCTCCTTTTAAAGTGTCCAGTGGTGTCATTCTTACTTAATCACGACAGATTGATCTCCAGCCCTGTCCTCATCAACACCCACACCTGTGTTAATGGAGCAATCACTGAAACGATGTTAGCTGGTCCTTTTAAGGCAGGGCTGCAATGATGTTGAAATGTGTTTTGGGGGATAAAGTTCATTTTCTAGGCAAATATTGACTTTGCAAGTAATTGTTGTTAAGCTGATCACTCTTTATAACATTCTGGAGTATATGCAAATTGCCATTATAAAAACTGAAGCAGTAGACCTTGTAAAAATTAATATTTGTATCATTCTCAAAACTTTTGGCCATGACTGTATGTATTGGGAGCAATGAAGGGGAACGGCGGTTGTCATTTAACCCCTCAGATGCCACATTCAATGCTGATTGCGGCATCTGTAACTCACATTCAGCCTATCAAGGGTTTATCTGGGGTTTTAAAAAAATCACTTCATCCACTTGTTCTAGGAGGAAGGCTGTCTGCTCCCATCTTGATTGAAGAAAACCTGTCAAAACGAGACCAGATGGCCTCTCCACGAGCAAGTGGATAAAGTGAGTATTATATATATTTTTTTTAGCCACCATTTTAGTAAAACATGGTTCATTAGCACGCAGCTTGAGGAAATTTGGCTTTGTGACCAATCAAATTTTATCTTAACTTTGAATTGAAGTCTACTTAGGCTACTTTGAGTCGCTCAAGGCTATAAATTATTATCATTATTATGCCCAAATTATTGAACATGTTATTCCCTGGCCTTCAACACCAAACTCAGACATTATACAATGTACGACACTGTGGTTGGTATGGCATGAGTAAGTTGTAGTGTCCACCAGAGCACTGCAGCCTCCGCAAACAGCTGATCGGTAGCGGTGTCAGGTGTTGGACCCCCACCGATCAGATATTGATGGCCTATTCTGAGAAGCCATCAATATTGTACTCCGGAAAACCCTTTTATCTACACTTCATAAACATGCTGCATTTTACTGATAATTTCACAGGGCAGCTGAAGCGTAGTAATGGATGATCTCGCTAACTGGAACATGTCCAGTATTATGAATGTATCAGACACTTGTTATTTATAGAATTCAATAAAATGTCAATGTTGATTATAGTATTTTCCTAGGATTGGTCATTTCTCATCCGTTAAATCAAATATCAGATCAGGAAGCTTCGCCCTTTTGTAGAAAATTAATCCCTATATTGCAGATACCATTCATGTCCTTTACTGCACAAATACCTTGTCATGCCTGATATCTGATTAAAACTTATGAAGTTTCCATGACTTCTACCAATTATGTTAATGCCACGGGCTTAATAAAACACAGTTATTTCTGATCGGGTTGTTAGTTGAGTATCATTCTATCTATGGCTGTCCTAGATGCAGATACTGACCTATAGAGAGTGTTGTTTCTATGCATTTGTATTCAGATGCTCTCTGTATTGTAAATCTCACTCCTGGGTACAGCTGGCAGTTGATTAATATTTCGCACAATCATGTTGATCCATCCTATAAACAGCTGTACACCGCGGGCATTAAAGTTCTGAAAACCTCAATTCAGTCTACAAATCTATTTCGACTTAGATGATACACAATGAAATAATCCATGTTAAGACTCTGGGGAAATAGACTTAAGTTTCTGTGTGTCCATTTAGATGTAAAAATCCATTTTGATAAACTGTTGTAAGAGCTTTGAAAGACAAATATTAATGTCAGCCTGAGCTGTTGTGACAGCAACATTATAACTATGAAACTTTAGATTAAACTGTATTAAAATTCTCTAAAATCTAAAAAGTGGTAGTAGATATCACGCACTTGCCAACTTCCAAAGGTCAGCCTCCAGTAGGTATGGGAATACGCCATGGGCTGTGCCGAAATTTTAATCTTCATGGTCATGCCTCTTTTACTCCCCACCTCTTGTGTGTCGTGTCTCCACCCACACGTCACGAGTGGCAACACACGCCATTTTCAGCAATGCCCTGCCGCCTCAAGGTACCATGGGCACTGAGGCTGTATCTAATGATACAGCAGAATCCTGGTGTTACCTACAGTTACACAGTTACGGTACATGCAGGGCTGCTTTCTGTTAGAAATTATGGGGGTCATTTATGCCTGGTTTAGGTGTAGAAAACGGTCTTAATGTAAGACAGCAAGGAAGCTGGCTTACATTTAGAAGCACCGGTGGATACACCAAAGTTATGTAAAGGCCAGCACCTCTATATAACTTCAGCGGATTCACCGCCCGCATAGGAACTTATTGAGACTGGCGTCTAAAATGCTGGTCTTAATAAATGTACAACTATATCTATTGGGGACACTACAGGGGGCCATTATAACTACTGGGGGCAATTAAGGGGGAAATATAACTACTAGGGCACTACAGGAAGACATAAGCACTGGGGTCATTATAACTACTGGGGGCACTATAGAGAGACATTATTGCTACTAGGGCAACTACAGTAGAACATTTTAAGTTCTGGGACAATACAGAGGGGCATTTTAATTACTGGGGCCGCTACACAGGGAGATTATAAATGCTGATACATTGTAGATGGTATTATAATTATTGGTGGCTCAGGGGCCATATTACTACTGGAGGTACTACAGGGGGCATTATAAGTACTCGGGGAACTACAGGAGTACATTATAACTAGTGGGGCATTAAATAGGTCATTATAAATATTGGGGCACTCTACAAGGCCTTATTACTATGGGGCGCTAATTAGGGGGCCTAATTACTACTTGTCACAGTTTAGTGAGTCTTATTACTACAGGGCTCTATAAGTCATTATTCCTACTGGTGGTACTATTATAGAGCACAATATCAAGGGTACTACTATTAAAAGAGGCACTTTCAGGTTGGATTGGGGAGGGGGAGGCACAAACATATTTCACATTCATTACACAGCAAGTGTGTCTGACTGTTTTAAAATGCCAGGGTTGAATTTCAGTCCCAGTATGGCACTGCCTACAGATTACACCTACAGGGGCTTCTTTTTTTTACTTCCCATTCTAAATCCATATACATTACTATGTAGTTGTATAGTAGTCTCTTTTGCAGCTACCGTAAAACAGCCTTCTATCTTCTGGGAAGACTACAGCTAAAACAGTTTCCAGTCCAGGGAAGGCTTTCTACAAGATTTTGAAGCTGTCTGTGGGAATGGTCTGTGGGAATTTTTGCTCATTCATCCAGAAAAGCATTTGGGAGATGAGACAATGATGTTGAATGAGATGGCCTGGCTCACAGTCTGTTTTAGTTCATCCCAAAGGTTTTTTGGGGTTGAGGTCATGGCTCTGTGTGGCCAGTCAAGTTCTTCCACATCAAACTCACCCAACCACTCCTTTATGGACTTTGTTTTGCGCACTGGTGCATAGTCATGCTGGAAGAGAAAATGGAATAAATTTCATGTACTGGCTTCCTATTACATACCTATTACAACATTAATAGTCACATCCTATCATAGTATCGAACTGGTATACCGGTCTCCCCTGAGGAAGCTGCCGCGAAACACGTGTCAGGTTGTTTGTTTTTTGGAGGTGCCAATCTGGGCAGGGTGGCGCTCACTAGTATTCAAGAGGTGAAGGAGAGAAGCCCGTACTTACCCCTCCATCTCCTTCCTGGTCTCCTCCAGTCTGACTGCGTACAGCGCGCCCTATGACCTGACGCTGTATGCAGTCAGGTCACCTGACTGTGCAGAGCGGGCTGTTCGAGACCAGCAGGGCAGGGACTCACTTCGGGACACCCCGGCAGACATGGAGAGCAGCAGAGCAGGAGAGGGAAGTTTTATTTATTTATTTTTAGTCTGATCTGAGGTCTTATGGAGTTCTGTCTGAGCATCCATATGGGGGCCCTGAGCAACTGGACAAATGGGTGGGTGGGGGTGCCTGAATAAATAAAGTGATATTAAAGGGGGTCCTCCTGTGCAACTGATATAGGTACGGATGGGGGTTCTGACTTATAGAGGGGTCCTCCTTAGCAACTGATATGATGGGGGGGGGTCCAGAGCAACTGACTGACATATGCTGGGCCTGAATGAGCAACTGATATGGGTGGGGGTCTTGAGCAACTGACATATGGGGCAGCCTATATAAGCAACTGATATGAGGAGGGGGCTGAGCAACTGATATGGGAATCCTGTCTGAGCAACTGAAATATCGAGGGCCTGAGTGGGCATCTGATATGAGGGATGGGGGTCCTGGGCAATTGACCAGTCTGAGCAATTGACATATGGGGGCCAGAATGAACATCTGATATGGGGGGGGGGTATTTGCATTTATATTTTTATGTCTGTATGTATAGTTTGAGGAAAGGGGGGGGGGCAGGCACATTCTTTGCACAGGGGCCTTCTGCTGTCTGTGTCCACCCCTGAATCTGAGTCTGTATTATACTTGCTTTATTTATACTTACTATATACTCCTTTGTCTTTAAATATTTTTTTAGGGAACACCATATGGCCTTTGTCATTTGTGCATAATTTCTTTTCTTAATTCCCGGAGAACCCCTTTAAACTGGATCTTGCATTGTGAATGTGATACTATATAATAAACTTATATGTTGAAATTGCATAGAGCAATCTGAGTGCCGCTGATTTTTAAATATAGACTGTATGGTGGACATCTACCCACAAGTGATAAGTTGCAGTCACCCAACCAGCCTCCATACCTTTACTGGTGCCAGAAATGACACTTTAAATCCACTGCTATTGAATGTATTCAAAGATATACTTAGTAAAGGGAGACTGTTATACAGTATGTTCATACCACTGAACCAATCCCCAGGGACCAACAATCTGAAGGAGTACACCAAGACACCACACTTCACTGGTGTATGTGGTAAAATGGTCTTCTGGTCCTCTCAGGCACCAAGGTCTGCTACGTCTGAACA
Source organism: Rhinella marina (assembly GCA_900303285.1). NCBI lineage: Eukaryota > Metazoa > Chordata > Amphibia > Anura > Bufonidae > Rhinella > Rhinella marina. The sequence continues at coordinate 45,321 of ONZH01018356.1, read as the reverse complement.
AAGCTAAAGCTTTGTTAGGTTTTTATTTTAGGTGTTCTTTTACCTTTATCTGGTCTTCCTCTTTGTTGAGCTTTTATATCTATGGTTTTCAGTTCTTTGTTTTATTTTACATTTTGCCTGTATGCAAAATAAGATATTAATGCACAATACATAAACAACAGTCACTTTGTGTCTCAGTATGATAAAGCTCTTAGGCTACTTAGGCTATCGAAAAATCAAGCTGATCAGTCAGTTGTAGCAGTATTGCGCGCTTATCTATGCCGTGATGATCTTTTATTTGCTATTTCTTTAGCAATGCAGTTTAGGTAATGCATAGCTTCAATTCCCTTGGTTAGCATAATTCAATGGTCAGAATTTTACAGGCTGTGCAAGGTAAGTTCACAGCCCCACTATTCGCAAAAGAAGTAAAAGAGAGAGAAAATAAAAAAGTATTTAAATGAATTGAAGTGAAAGGCAGTAAACGGGTTAGTTACAGGAATGATGATAATATTTAGACTGCGGCCAGAAGGACCTGCATTTTATTTTATTTATTTCTCTGCCTGGAAGTATTCCAGCTTGGATTTATGGAGTGCTTTGGGGAAGGACCGAATGCTGCTTTATAATGGGGCGTCATTAAACAAGGACACGCACAAAGACAAAAAAGAAAGAGAAAGAAGAGGAAAGAAGAAATAATGGAAAAAAGTGAACGACAGGGCACAAATGAATAGATAGGTTACATGAAAGACTTCAAAAGGTAAAGGAAAGGTGGCAATTGGTAACAGAAGTGATTAACAAAGTGATTTTATCTTAAAATACTGCCAGAAAGATTCAAAAACTCAAGAAAGTGCAGATCACATGCTTGGCTAGATTTATCATGTGTTCATTTTATGAAGACATTTCTATCACAAATACTGAATTTACCTCTAATACTGTTTGTTGAGACAGCTCTCCTTCCCCTTCCTTCACACAAATACACACTCCTCTTGTCTGAGCATAGATGTGCTCCAGTGGCGTGACTACAACTGACTGGGCCCCACAGCTAATTTTTGATCGGGCCCCCACTCCCCCAGCAACTTCTTTGCCACCCCCAACTCATATGCAAACCCTACTCCTGTGTCTAATCAAGATTGAACTCTAAGACAAGCCGCTCCTCCTACAGTGTCACTGTATATAATGTCATTGTATAATACTGTTGAGGGTGCCTTTGTGGGTCTGGGCCCCAAAGCAGTCGCTTCCCCTGCTTCCCCTATAGCTACGCCCCTGATGTGCTCTGAATGTGGAGAGGGGAGAAAGCAGCTACTAGACAACTCTGACAGCAGCTTATATCCCTGATATCCATAGGATCAAGCCTGTTGAAATGCAACAGCCCAATACTTCTTTCCTCCAACATCTACTGTCAGGTTGGGGGGTAGTTGGAACACCACAACAAATGCACTGTATATGGCGTGTTAATTTACTGCATGCATGCTTAGTTGGACCCTTTTCAAATGAAACTCAAATGTGAATGTTAACTTATATTATGCTTGAATTTATTTATTTTAATAAATTAAATTAGATTAGATTAGATTAGGTACCATGTTGAACTATTGTGTTTTACAAGTTTGTATGCCAGGTTTAGAGAAAGAATATAGGATTATGTAGTAAAAAAATTTCGATGATTAATTTGGACACACGCATTTATTAAAGGGGTATTCCCATAATAGACAATGGGGACATATCGCTAGGATATACCCCCATTGTCTGATTGCCACCTCTCCCATTCATTTCTATGGAGCTGACGGAAACAGCCTAGTCAGCGCTCAACTATTTTCAGCGGCCTCATAGAAAAGTGCGCCCTCCTCAACTTTTCCCGCTCCGTTCTCGATATAGGTGCGGGTCCCAGAGGTGGAACCAGCACCTATCAGACAATGGGGGCATATTCTAGAGATATGGCCTCATTGTCTATGATGGGACAACCCCTTTTAGACCAACGTTTTAGATGTCAGACTTAATATCCCCTATACCTGGTGGTGGATCAGCCACAGTTATGAAGAGGCAATGACCTTTACATAACTTCGGTGGATCTTTCGCCATTTCTAAATGTAACACAGCTTCCTAGCTGTCTTTCATTTAGACCATTTTCTATGCCTAAAACAGGCATAAGAAATGGTAAATGAGATGGGCCTGCTGGTCTGTCCCTTTCCCTGCACATTCTGTACCATTCCCCCAAAATTTTAGATCTGGCATGACCCCTATAGTTCCTTACAGAGCACTTATGCTGATGATACAGAGTAGAGAATCTATGGGATGACAGCTGTCCTTCCGCTTCCTTCTTACCACCTCTCCGTACAGGGTGTGGATACTAGTTATGCTGTTCTGTGTTTCCTGCACTGGTTGCTAAATGAGTGAATGATAAAGGCATAGGAGGCTTTACATAACCCATTAATTAAAGAGTTATTCCTATCTTATAAAATAGATTTTTGGTATGGGTATGATTTGTGTGACCCCTACTGATCCTGAAAATGAAGGGGCCGCACTGCTAATCTTTTGGTGTTGTCCCAGAGGTTGGACCTTCACCAATCAAAAATTGATGGCATATCCTAGTCATGTCATCAGTTTGTAATATGAGAATACCCCTTTAATTCTATAAAAAAATTCTGACGGCAAAGCAACTGAAGGTTATTTAAGGAGACATATTATCCTTACACAGGGGCGTACATAGAAATCACTGGGCCCCATGACAAGAATCTGAATTGGGCCCCCTTGTGCGTGACCCCTAGCACCCCGTGGGTACATTCACATCTACTGCAGAGGTTCCAGCAGAAGCCTCAGTCACAGATTCTGGCAAATATAAAGGGCAAAACACCGCTGCATGCCGGATTTTGAATAACCCCATTATTGTGAATGGGATCCGGTAGGTGGCAGAAGTGTTTGGCATATGCTGGATCTGGCCATTCTGGTATTCTGCTGGGATGCTGGAACAGAATACCAAAATCTGATTGCAAGTGATTACCTAGCCTTACCTGACGAACTGTGCCTGCTGCTGCTACCTTTTATATAGTGTGCCATCCTTCCCCCATAGACTGTGCCTGCTGCTGCTTCACCTCCTCCCCAGTGCTGACTTACTGTTTGTGCTGCTGGCAGAGTGCAGTCAGGGCCTGGGGCAGATCTTCACGGAGCTAGACTGGTCTGGACTGGTGACGCTGGTTAGGTCTGGACTGGTCAGTCAGGTCACAGTGCAACATGTGCTGGCCAAGGAACAGGACAGGGACATTTTACAAAGTGCAGACAGAAAACTAAAGGATTTAATCCAGGTACAACTTATGTTTCTCTGACTGCTGCAGAACCTCCTAACACACACCTCAGCTGCTGCAGAACATCATAGTACACACCTCAGCTGCTGCAGAACCTCCTAACACACACCTCAGCTGCTGCAGAACCTCCTAATACACACCTCAGCCGCTGCAGAACCTCTTAATACACACCTCAACTGCTGCAGAATCTCCTAATACACCTTAGCTGCTTCAGAACCTCCTAATACACACCTCAGCTGCTGCAGAACCTCCTAATGCACACCTTAGCTGCTGAAGAACCTCCTAATACACACTCCAGCTGCTGCAGAACCTCCTAATACACACTCCAGCTGCTGCAGAACATCATAGTACACACCTCAGCTGCTGAACCTCCTAATACACACCTTAGCTGCTGCAGAACATCTTAATACACACCTCAGCTGCTGCAGAACCTCTTAATACACACCTCAGCTGCTGAAGAACCTCCTAACACACCTCAGCTGCTGCAGAACCTCCTAATACACACCTAAGCTGCTGCAGAACCTCCTAATACACACCTCAGCTGCTGCAGAACCTCCTAATACACCTCAGCTGCTGCAGAACATCCTAATACACACCTTAGCTGCCGCAGAACATCACAATAGTGACAAGGGAACTACAAGTCTCATCATTACCAGATTGTTATTATTGGAAATTAGGGGGCAACACAGGGAAAGGTAAAATGGAGAGAACTACAACTCCCAGCTTTTCTAGGATGTTATATGGCTATCCCAGGACAGCACTAACCTCTCCTCCAGCAGGCACTACACAGAAGCTCCTCCCCCTCACATCCCACAGGTCTTTCACCAGTCCTCTGCACTGGTCACATGATGATGACATCACCAAAGGTCCTTTAGACTTCTGCTGCTCTGCTATTCGTTGGCTTCCTTCACTGGTCACATGGTCGATGACATCACCAAAGGTCCTTCTCCACTTCTTACATGCTTAGGTAGCCATACAAGTTTAATTAGGGTTGTGTTTAAAGTCCATGAGCCATAAGGACCTGGTCCTTATGAAGCATGGATAATAGACCCCTCAGTGTGAGCTGGCTATTTTCCATGAGTGGTAAGGACCTTTTTTGCACCCTAGTGGTCATGTCCTGAACAATCATAGACTTTAGCCTGCTCACACTGATGTGACTAAATCCCATGCTCCATAAGGACCTGGTCCTCAGCACTTATGGAGAATAGCTGGCTCAGTATGAGTTGTCTATTATCTATCATCTGTAAGAACCAGTTTTGTTTCCTATCATTCAGGTCCTATTCCATCCTCAGGAGGGATCTCGGCATTCTCTTAAAACTGCAGTATATTTTTTCTTTAAAAAAATGTGCGTAATAAAAAATAAAACAACACTAAATAATTTTTTTTAATAAAATTGTTCAAAATCAGTGTTAATAAGTCAATAGTGCACAAACAGTGCAAATGGCGGCAGCATCAGGGTCCAAACCTCCTGAACCAGCCCTTGATACAAATATATAATCACGCATAATTACCGCACCACATCGAGCATGACTGGCATAATATTGTGCAATAAATATACTCCTACCTATACTGATTGTGCATCAAGGGTTTCATACTGCTGAGGTCCTTATCACTCATGGGATTTAGCCGCCTCACACTGAATTGGCTATTCTCCATGCCTGATAAGGACCTTTTCATCTTCTATACACTGAGAGGGTTTCATACTGTTGAGGTCCTTATCACTCATGGGATTTAGCCTCCTCACATAAAATTGCTATTCTCCATGCCTGATAAGGACCCTTTCCATCTCCTATACACTGTGAGGGTTTCATACTGCTGAGGTCCTTATCACTCATGGGATTTAGCCGCCTCACACTGAATTGGCTATTCTCCATGCCTGATAAGGACCTTTTCATCTTCTATACACTGAGAGGGTTTCATACTGCTGAGGTCCTTATCACTCATGGGATTTAGCCGCCTCACATAAAATTGCTATTCTCCATGCCTGATAAGGACCTTTTCCGTCTCCTATACACTGTGAGGGTTTCATACTGCTGAGGTCCTTATCACTCATGGGATTTAGCCGCCTCACATAAAATTGCTATTCTCCATGCCCGATAAGGACCTTTTCCATCTCCTATACACTGAGAGGGTTTCATACTGCTGAGGTCCTTATCACTCATGGGATTTATCCACCTCACATAAAATTGCTATTCTCCATGCCTGATAAGGACCCTTTCCATCTTCTATACACTGAGAGGGTTTCATACTGCTGAGGTCCTTATCACTCATGGGATTTAGCCTCCTCACACTGAATTGGCTATTCTCCATGCCTGATAAGGACCTTTTCCATCTTCTATACACTGAGAGGGTCTCATACTGCTGAGGTCCTTATCACTCATGGGATTTATCCACCTCACATAAAATTGCTATTCTCCATGCCTGATAAGGACCCTTTCCATCTCCTATACACTGTGAGGGTTTCATACTGCTGAGGTCCTTATCACTCATGGGATTTAGCCGCCTCACACTGAATTGGCTATTCTCCATGCCTGATAAGGACCTTTTCATCTTCTATACACTGAGAGGGTTTCATACTGCTGAGGTCCTTATCACTCATGGGATTTTAGCCGCCTCACATAAAATTGCTATTCTCCATGCCTGATAAGGACCTTTTCCATCTCCTATACACTGTGAGGGTTTCATACTGCTGAGGTCCTTATCACTCATGGGATTTAGCCGCCTCACACTGAATTGGCTATTCTCCATGCCTTATAAGGACCTTTTCCATCTCTTATTGACTGAGAGGGTTTCATACTGCTGAGGTCCTTATCACTCATGGGATTTAGCCTCCTCACATAAAATTGCTATTCTCCATGCCTGATAAGGACCCTTTCCATCTCCTATACACTGTGAGGGTTTCATACTGCTGAGGTCCTTATCACTCATGGGATTTATCCACCTCACATAAAATTGCTATTCTCCATGCCTTATAAGGACCTTTTCCATCTCTTATTGACTGAGAGGGTTTCATACTGCTGAGGTCCTTATCACTCATGGGATTTATCCACCTCACATAAAATTGCTATTCTCCATGCCTGATAAGGACCCTTTCCATCTCCTATACACTGTGAGGGTTTCATACTGCTGAGGTCCTTATCACTCATGGGATTTATCCACCTCACATAAAATTGCTATCCTCCATGCCTGATAAGGACCTTTTCCATCTCCTATACATTGAGAGGGTTTCATACTGCTGAGGTCCTTATCACTCATGGGATTTAGCGGCCTCACACTGAGTTGGCTATTTCCCATGCCTGATAAGGACCTTTTCCATCTTCTATACACTGAGAGGGTTTCATACTGCTGAGGTCCTTATCACTCATGGGATTTAGGCGCCTCACATAAAATTGGCTATTTCCCATGCCTGATAAGGACCTTTTTGCCCCCTTTGTAGTCAGGTCCTAAACTAAAATAGTATTTAGCCGGTTCACAGAGAGTTGGCTAAATCCTATACTCCATAAGGACCTGGTCCTTACCAGTGACTCAACAGGAGCTGGCTATCTCCCATCATTTGTAGGGACCTCTTCTGCCTCGTTGATCTGGTTACTGAACTGTTTTAGGATTTAGTTGCTTCTCAATGACTTGGCTAAATCCCGTCTATTAGGTTGTTAACTATGTCCAGTAACACAGCTTCTACATGGATACAGTGTGATAGTATACAATAACGTTATATAGGTGACTATTGTAGAATAAGTCTCTTTTATGTTTATTTTTATTTCTGGAAAATCTTTAGAATAAAGAATAAAAAATATCATGTGACTTCTGAGCACATGTCTCTACAGAAATGTCCTGTGATATTTATGGTAAAGCGTTACGCAGAAACATCTGGTCATGTGATCTCTGTACTTTCGTAGATGTTAAAGGGGTTATCCGATATCTGAAAAATCCCCCCCCCCCTCAATGTCTGGGCTCCTTGAATGGATTATACTTACCTGCTCCTTGGCACCCACGTCCCTCCGGATCCCTGCATGGCTGCCGCTGGATCTCCCTGTTGCTTGGACCAAAACATCCAGTGACGGGGGCAACTGGTGAAGGAGAAAGCAGCCAATAACAGGCCACAACGGTGACCAGTCCCAAGGGGGCTCATCCCAGTCGTGGCCTGCTATTGCCTGCTTTCCCCATCGCTAGATATTTTGGTCTGAGCAACAGGGAGATGCAGCGGCGGCCATGTAGGGATCTGGAGGGACATGGGTGCCGAGGAGCAGGCAAGTATAATCCATACAAGGGGCCCAGACATTGGGGGGGATATTTCAGATATTGGATAAACCCTTTTACATTATTTTTTTAAAAGAAATTTAGAAATTTCTTGTACCTCAAAAGGACCTTTTCCCTCTATGATGTACTAGAGAGGATTTATACTGCTGAGGTCCTTTTCAAGGACAGGATTTAGCCAACTCACACTGAAGTGACTATTTCCCGTACTCCAAAAGGACCTTTTCTATCTATTATGTACTAGGGAAGATTCATACTGCTGAGGTCCTTTTCAAGGATAGGATTTAGCCGTCTCACACTGAAGTGACTATTTCCTATACTCCGAAAGGACCTTTTCTATCTATTATGTACTAGGGAAGATTCATACTGCGGAGGTCCTTTTCAGGGATAGGATTTAGCCGACTCACACTGTGAAGTGACTATTTCCCGTACTCCAAAGGGACCTTTTCTTTCTATTATGTTCTACAGAGGATTCATACTGCTGAGGACCTTTTAATAGTTCCCAGGTAACTTGAACAAGCAGTCATTAGGCTGCCATCTCATAGACTCCAATGCTCAGGCAGGCTCATCATAGGAACATAGCTGTGGCAGCCCTAGATCATTCAGGAGGACTCCGGTTGCCACACACACAATCCGGCTCCCCTGATCCTCGCTAGGAGGAGCCAATGCATGGTGGGGGGCACGTGTTCATAGTTTTTGAGCTCCCAGATGCCATGGTCACATATGACCAAAGCACCTAAGGGGTTAAATATGTGCAATCAACGTTATTGTCAATAGCATACATTAGTCTTGGGTGCCTGCCATTTAAATCACCAGGCACCCAGGGATATGGCGCCATCTCTAAATACCCAACTGCGGCTGTATATTTACACTGGGTAGTTACGAAGGGGTTAAAGCAGTGTACAATACAGGGAGGGGGAGGGGTTCATTGTGAAGGTCTATTAAGTCCTTGGAGACATCTGTGCTGATCTCTGTGCACAGCTACAAGCTCCGAGCAGAAAAAGAAAAAAATAAATTAAAAAATTGGACAAATTAGTTTTTATTGAAGACAGTAAAAGCGGCAGATTTCACCTCTACATTTACAGTCGAAGATATCAGGCACCGAGACATGAAAGTAGGAGCTTTACAGGTGCAGAGTTCAGACTAGGGTTGAGCGATATACCAGTCTTAGCGATATACCGCGGTATTAAGAAACAGCAATATGGCGATATCGCTGTTTCCTAATAACTGCGGTATTTGGTGATGTCATAGAAGCGGTCATGTGCGCTGACCGCTTCAAAATCTGCGTCCGCCTGCCCCTGCATCCGTACATACAGATACCAATTACTGCCTGCAGCGGCTGCTCCTGGCTCCTCCCAGCTCTCGTAATGAAGTCTCCGCCCTCCGACGTCAGAATCAGCACAACTTGAGACAGGAAAAGTCTCACTCCGTCCCCCACAGAGTTAGCCTGCGAGTCTGTCCAAGGTTGAGGAAGAGGAGTGTGAGAGAGACGCTAAGGCTCCTTACAGAGGAGCGTGTGTCAGGCTGTGAGTCGGCATCGCAGCGCCGGCCCGAACTCCGGGGTCACATAGCATTATACTGATTTATGATTCTATGTAACCCTTACAGTTCTCAAAATTTGTTGCCCAAATGTCGGTATAATGTCTCCTTGTGGCCCCCATACAGTATAACGTCTCCTTGTGGCCCCCATACAGTATAATGTCTCCTTGTGGCCCCCATACAGTATAATGTCTCCTTGTGGCCCCCATACAGTATAATGTCTCCTTGCGGCTGCCCCCATACAGTATAATGTCTCCTTGCGGCTGCCCCCATACAGTATAATGTCTCCTTGCGGCTGCCCCCATACAGTATAATGTCTCCTTGCGGCTGCCCCCATACAGTATAATGTCTCCTTGCGGCTGCCCCCATACAGTATAATGTCTCCTTGCGGCTGCCCCCATACAGTATAATGTCTCCTTGCGGCTGCCCCCATACAGTATAACGTCTCCTTGTGGCCCCCATACAGTATAATTTAGCCTTGTGGCTGCCCCCATACAGTATAATGTCTCCTTGTGGCTGCCCCCATACAGTATAATGTCTCCTTGTGGCTGCCCCCATACAGTATAATGTCTCCTTGTGGCTGCCCCCATACAGTATAATGTCTCCTTGTGGCTGCCCCCATACAGTATAATGTCTCCTTGTGGCTGCACCCATACAGTATAATGTCTCCTTGCGGCTGCCCCCATACAGTATAATGTATCCTTGCGGCTGCCCCCATACAGTATAACGTCTCCTTGTGGCCCCCCATACAGTATAATGTCTCCTTGTGGCTGCCCCCATACAGTATAATGTCTCCTTGTGGCTGCCCCCATACAGTATAACGTCTCCTTGTGGCTGCCCCCATACAGTATAATGTCTCCTTGTGGCTGCCCCCATACAGTATAATGTAGCCTTGTGGCTGCCCCCATACAGTATAATGTCTCCTTGTGGCTGCCCCCATACAGTATAATGTCTCCTTGTGGCTGCCCCCATACAGTATAATGTCTCCTTGTAGCTGCCCCCATACAGTACAATGTCTCCTTGTGGCTGCCCCCATACAGTATAATGTCTCCTTGTAGCTGCCCCCATACAGTATAATGTCTCCTTGTAGCTGCCCCCATACAGTATAATGTATCCTTGCGGCTGCCCCCATACAGTATAATGTATCCTTGCGGCTGCCCCCATACAGTATAATGTATCCTTGCGGCTGCCCCCATACAGTATAATGTCTCCTTGTGGCTGCCCCCATACAGTATAACATCTCCTTGTGGCTGCCCCCATACAGTATAACATCTCCGTGTGGCTGCCCCCATACAGTATAACATCTCCTTGTGGCTGCCCCCATAGAGTTATAACGTCTCCTTGTGGCTGGCCCCATACAGTATAACATCTCCTTGTGGCTGCCCCCATAGAGTATAACGTCTCCTTGTGGCTGCCCCCATAGAGTATAACGTCTCCTTGTGGCTGCCCCATACAGTATAACATCTCCTTGTGGCTGCCCCATAGAGTATAACGTCTCCTTGTGGCTGCCCCCATAGAGTATAACGTCTCCTTGTGGCTGCCCCCATACAGTATAATGTCTCCTTGTGGCTGTCCCCATACAGTATAACGTCTCCTTGTGGCTGCCCCCATACAGTATAACGTCTCCTTGTGGCTGTCCCCATACAGTATAACGTCTCCTTGTGGCTGCCCCCATACAGTATAATGTCTCCTTGTGGCTGTCCCCATACAGTATAATGTCTCCTTGTGGCTGCCCCCATACAGTATAATGTCTCCTTGCGGCTGCCCCCATACAGTATAACATCTCCTTGTGGCTGTCTCCATACAGTATAATGTCTCCTTGTGGCTGCCCTCATACAGTATAATGTATCCTTGCGGCTGCCCCCATACAGTATAACATCTCCTTGTGGCTGTCTCCATACAGTATAATGTCTCCTTGTGGCTGCCCTCATACAGTATATAATGTCTCCTTGTGGCTGCCCCCATACAGTATAATGTCTCCTTGTGGCTGCCCCCATACAGTATAATGTCTCCTTGTGGCTGCCCCCATACAGTATAATGTCATCTTGTGGCTGCCCCCATACAGTATAATGTCATCTTGTGGCTGCCCCCATACAGTATAATGTCTCCTTGTATCTTCCCCCATACAGTATAATGTCTCCTTGTATCTGCTCCCATACAGTATAACGTTTCTTTGTGGCTGCCCCCATACAGTATAACGTTTCTTTGTGGCGCTAATAAGTGTTTAAATTGGTATTTATCGCGATATATATCGTCATCGCAATAAATTTCTTAATATCGTTATCGTGGGAATATTTTTGATATCACCCAATCCTAGTTCAGACAGGGGAGGAATCCCGTTAAAATGGAATTCTCTGACGGAACGCAAAACAGAAGCCTTTAAGAGGCGTCTCCGTCATAATACAAGTCTATAGCCAAGCAGAATGGAGACCAGACGGATCCCGTATGCTTGGCCATAGGCTTGTATTATGACGGAATGCCCCCCCCTCCATACAATCTCATCCTCCATACAATCTCCCACAGCGACCTCCCCCCTCCATACAATGTCACACAGCGACCCCACCTCCTCCATACAATGTCACACAGTGACCCCCCCTCCTCCATACAATGTCACACAGCGACCCCCCCTCCATACAATGTCACACAGCGACCCCTCCTCCTCCATACAATGTCACACAGCGACCCCCCCTCCTCCACACAATGTCGCACAGCGACCCCTCCTCCTCCATACAATGTCACACAGCGCCCCCTCCTCCTCCATACAATGTCACACAGCGCCCCCCCTCCATACAATGTCACACATCGCCCCACCCCTCCTCCATACAATGTCACACAGCGACCCCCCCTCCTCCATACAATGTCACACAGCGACCCCCCCTCCTCCATACAATGTCACACAGCGACCCCCCCTCCTTACAATGTCACACAGCCCCCCCCATACAATGTCACACAGCGCCCCCCCTCCATACAATGTCACACAGCGCCCCCCCTCCTCCATACAATGTCACACAGCGCCCCCCCCCTCCATACAATGTCACACATCGCCCCACCCCTCCTCCATACAATGTCACACAGCGACCCCCCCCTCCTCCATACAATGTCACACAGCGACCCCCCCCCTCCATACAATGTCACACAGCGACCCCCTCCTTACAATGTCACACAGCCCCCCCCATACAATGTCACACAGCGCCCCCCCTCCATACAATGTCACACAGCGCCCCCCCTCCTCCATACAATGTCACACAGCGCCCCCCCTCCTCCATACAATGTCACACAGCGCCCCCCCTCCTCCATACAATGTCACACAGCGCCCCCACTCCTCCATACAATGTCACACAGTGCCCCCCCTCCTCCATACAATGTCACACAGCACCCCCCCCCCTCCATACAATGTCACACAGCGCCCTGCAGACAATCCTCAGCCCCTCCACGGCCACATCTACCTCTCTCCAGCACTGACTCTCTCCCTGCTGAGCAGTCGTGCGCGACCTCATTACTCTGTATACAGTAGGCCAGTGCCTATGAAAGCAGAGCGCGCCGGCTTCCGACCCACGTGACCTAGGAATTGTGACGTCACCAGGTCCTTATGGCTCATGGACTTTAGCCGCTACCGTTTAATTAGTGGGTGGGGCCATTCCTCCACTGCGGGCCCCCTTCCCGACACTCCTGACCATAAACATGGACACTTGGCCCTGCCTGTTTTCTGAATGGTTAAAGGGGATTAAGTTAATGACAGACACTTCTGGTGGTGGCTAATCTCCCTGATAACAATAGTATAGTGGATGTTGAAATCCAACATGTTAAACCAAAAATCATTGAATTTGAATAAGTACTAAAATAAAGACAGACGTACTAGTTTTATGATAGGTTCTCATTTCTGTCTAACTGATTCGGCAGGCTGTTCCGACAGAGCCTAGCTGGATAATACCATTCAACACATTCACTATGCTGAGATCCGGTAAGGATCCAGCTGCTTTCTGGCAAAATGCCAGCTTTCAGCCAAAAACAGTGGCATACATAGAGAAGTATGACCCCATAGCAAGGATCAAACTAGCCCCCCACACAGGGTTCTGACCAAGATTTCACCCCCAGTAGAAGAGGAGATGATCCCAACTGGGCCCACTCTTGCCCTGGGCCCCATAGCAGTCACATAGTCTGCTGCTGTTGTATTTACGCCCCTATGCCAGAAAGTGGTCAGATCCCCTCTGGATCCCATCATAGTCAATGGGGTCTGGCAGTGAGCAGCAGTACCTGGTTAGGCTGAATTCGATGAACTCTGGCATGTCGCTCTGCCGGAACAGCCTTCCAAATCATTTAACGTACCTTTAGGATGTATCACTGATTGCATGTAAAAAAACATAAAACTTTATATAATGAAAAAATATAATAATATTAATAATAATAATAATGATAAAAAGGCTTAGCATACTAGATCCCCATTTAATGTATACAAAATAAGACAAAAAGGGCCCACAATATATTTTTTTTTATATCAGAAGAAATGACAGACAAAGTCCATTAAAAAGGATGCAATAATCAATAATTATACCAAATAATAAAGGCTGTGTGGGATGGGCTGTCCCTAACTACCCCTGGTAGTACTGTAGGTGATCCCTGAACTGGAACCCCTGGTACACCCTGGTAAACCTTATGCTATTTGACACATTTTCCCCACTTTGGTTCCTTAGGGAACCAGTAAAAGATAAAAAAGGCCAATATTAGGCCAAGCTGTAATAAATCATGCTGAGTTTGAGCCATACAAAGGAAAAATTAGGAATATAGAGGTTGTTACAGATTTACTAGATAATGAACAGTACCCAGTTAGTATCAACAGGTATTACCCATGATGTCAGACTATTGATGATATACTACAAACCAGGCTAAATCACCAAAAGCAGGAGGGACCATTATTTTAGCTAAGGTCAGGTAAAGAGGAGTCACGGAGGGTATACTGCATATAGCGCAATTGTAGCGAACTGGCTTATTAAAGAGCCGCTCACTGTGCCCAGCGGTCAAGATAGATGTGTGCCAATTTCTCTGTTGAGTGGATTATGAGAGTTGTAGTACAAGTAGCAGGTAGCAACAAAATCACAGTTCAGGAGTATCTTATAGAGCAGCAATTTCCACAATGGCAGTGTACAGGCAACACAATGATGGAGGTAGTAGTACTTCCCCTCTGACACAAATAAAGTGATTTTTTAAGAACAGAAAACTAACATAAAGGGCTTGGTCACCCCTCCCCCACCTTTTCCCCATTCTGGACTTTGGTACTAAACCTGGGACAGATACATTCTTTTTCTGCCATTGGTTTATGTGTCAGTATTATTTACTGTGAGAAGATAGATTTACAATCTGCTAAGAAGGAAGACTTCACAACAACACTGTGGGGTACTGTGAATGAGATCACGTTTAGATCAGTCATTTCTTCATGATGAGTTGTGTTTTACAGTAATTGTCATTACACACGGTGATTGGAGCCAGACCGGAGCGGGTACAGTCAGCAAGTCCACGTAGTGTATTACTGGGAAGATCTTTTAAATGTCAGCCAGCATACTATTCAGCAAATGTCAACAGGGATAGACCGCTTAGGAAGCTTTCCAAGACAATCCATAACATGATGCTAGGTGTGAAAAGATGTTCTTTTTTAAATCTAGGCTTAATAATTGTATCTATTATCAGGGAATTTCAGCAGATAGCTATATTATGTCTTCCCTTAGTCTCCTTTACAAATGTGCTGCCTTCCTTGTTTTTTTTCTTCTTCTGTATTAAAGGGATTGTCCACCTTTCAGACACTTTTCTGCAGCACTGCCCCCCCCCCCCTCCAACTGCCAAATCTGTGAATGGAAGCATACTCTTTTCAAGTATATTTTTATTAATTGTTGCACAAAAAATAAACTGGCAGTTGGTACAGAAATAGGTTCACACTAAAAAAAAAAAGGAAAACAGTAGCAAACACTCAAACCATTAATGTACCATGTCAAGAAATTTTACTTAAGGTTAGACTAAAATACTCATAACAGGAGATGGAGAGGAAAAGGTAAGGTTAGGAAGTTAGGGCGGACAGTAGAGTGGGTTTAGTGCTGCTGAGAGTGTCACGTTGTGGGAGTGACCTCTGCAAATTTTGATAAGAAAAGGTATAGTTTTGCAGTAGGATATCCACTCTGCCCAGATCTTTCGAAAAGCTAGCGTGTTACTTAGATTCCCAGGCTGACAGCTCCTCCATGTGATAAATGTGATTCACCTTATGTGACCGCTGTCTTAGTGTGGGTGAGGTTGGTTGGTTCCAGTGCTGCGGGATTAGGGATTTTGCAGCCATGGTCAGGTTTTGAAAAATTCTCAGTTTAGTGTGGGGGATATCTTGTAATCTGATATTTAGTAATACAGAGGCTGGTGAAGGGGTTTTGTTCAAAGAGCACATTTGCTTGATTGACTCCAGGAGCTCAGTCCAGAAAGGCTGTAACATTGGGCATGACCACTACATATGTAGGTAGGATCCTTGTGATTGGGAACATTTCCAACAAGTGTTGGAGCTGAGGCAGTTCATTTGTTTAAGGGGGATTGAAGTGAGATACCACGAGTTCTCTTGGCGAGAAATACTGTGGGAGAGATGGTACAGTTGTGTTATATCAGATTTTGTCCAAATGGTGTCAAGGTCTTTACCCCATTCGGAATGGAAGCATACTTAACTGCTTTCCGCAACTTGATTCTGGCCCCTTTGGTCATCCATGCTCTGGTCCCTTCTTGTTAACTTCTGTCAACTTTCTCTTCAAAATCCTGCCCCAGCAGAACCAAATTCCACACAGACATGTTAAATTGACTTTTC
Source organism: Rhinella marina (assembly GCA_900303285.1). Classification (NCBI taxonomy): domain Eukaryota; kingdom Metazoa; phylum Chordata; class Amphibia; order Anura; family Bufonidae; genus Rhinella; species Rhinella marina. The sequence continues at coordinate 29,430 of ONZH01018356.1, read as the reverse complement.
TATCCCCTCCTCCTAGTGTCCCAACAGTACTATCCTGGTGCTGCCCTCAATACTGTGCACGTTATGCTCCCCAGTGCCCCCAAATACTATACTGTAAAATTTATAATGCCAGGCATATAGTTCCCCTATAGTAACAGTACTCCCCAAAGCCCCCAATACTAATAATTTTCTCCCACAATGCCCACATTAGTAATAGTGCCCCAATAATGATAATTCAAAAGCACCACTGCTAGCTTTAGTGCACTCCATATTGTTCCAAATAATCATAACACCCTCCCAGTATTATGACCAGTAATTGTAATAATTCCCCATAACAAAAAGAATGTTCCTGAGAGAGCTTCTAGTAGTGATAAAGCACCCCCCGCCCCATAGTGACCCAGTAGTAAAATGACCCTCAATATACCCCAAATAGTGATAAAGATCTCAACAGTATTGATAAAGATGTCTATAGTGCTCCCGGAAGTAATAAAGCCTCTCCATGGTGGCCCTGGTATCTATAATCATCTCTATAACATCCCTAGTAGATAAATGCTATAGTGCCACCAGCAGCTTACAGTCCACTGTAGTGCCCACAGCAGCTTAAATGGTTCCCTATAATGCCCCAAAGCACTTCAAACAGTCACCTATAGTTCCACCAGTACCTTAAAAGGTTCCAGTAGGTTAAATGATCCCCTATAGCTCATCCAGTAGTCTAAATAACCCCTATAGTGCCCCCAATAGTTTAAATGGTTCCTTATAGTGTCCAAGCCATTTAAATAGGTCCCTATAGTACCCACAGTAGTTTAAGTGGTCCCCTATGGGTTCCCTAGTAGTTTAGATACCACCTATAGTGCCCCCTGGTCTGTAGCTCAGTGGTGAAAAAAAACACCAAATGAAATATTCACATGATTCTTACCCCTTGCCTTTGTCTTTGATATAGGCCTCAAACCTCTTCCAGCCAGCTTGCAGCCTTAGTTGTTTCTGTCCTGGGGCAGGCAGCATGCTGCGTGATGATGTCATTGCGAACACACAGACATGATTAAATCATCATGCAGCCCTTCGCCTGCACAGGACAGAGCCAACTCAGGCTGCAGCCTGGCTGGAAGACAGCAGCCTACATCATGGATGGTGGCCGCAACATGGCCACAGTTGGAGCCACAGTATCCAAAGTATTCATAGCGTTAACGCTGTAAATACTGAAGATAATTCACAAACAGCCTTTTTTTTCCCAATGAATGCTACTAATGGTAGAAAAAACACCCTGTTTTACAGACTCGTGAATCTATGGATGGTTGCCAAACCTGCCCACAGTGTTATCCTGCTGCCACCCCCAATATTGTGTCTGCTGTGCTCCCTAATGCAATACTATATTGCAGAAAAAAATAGTGTCCCAGTAGTAATAATACCCCATGGAGTGCCCTTTAATTAATAATAATAATGCCCTTTTGCTGCTGCCACTAGTAATGTCCCCTATAACGCACCTAGAAATAATAGCCTATAGTGCGCTAGTATTAATAATGATATTAATTAAAGGGGTTTTCCGGGATTGTACTACTAATGACCTATCCTCAGGATAGGTCATCAGTATCTGATCAGTGGGGTCTGACTCCCAGGACCCCCGCCGATTAGCTGTTTGAGAAGGTACTGGCGCCCGCATGAGCGCAGCTGCCTTCTCACAGCTTACCAAGCACAGCGCCATTGTACATTGTACAGTGGCTGTGCTTTGTATCACACTCAGCCCCATTCACTTCAATGGGGTTGAGCCGCTCATAGGCCACGTGACCGATGAACGGGACGTCACTGGCCTAGGAAAAGCTGAGAGAAGGCCTCGGCACTCACAGCGCCAGTGTCTTCTCAAACAGCTGATCGGTGGGGGTCCCAGGCGTGGGACCCCCACCGATCAGATACTGATGACCTATCCTGAGGATAGGTCATCAGTAGTTAAATCCTGGAAAACCCCTTTAACTTATTTTGCTCCAGTAAAAAAAAAAAAGTTTTATTTAGTTCTCCCAGTAAAAATGCCCTCTATAGTACCCCCAGTAATAATTATGCCCTCTATAGTGCATCTAGTTATAATGCTTCTTTAAAGTACCTCCAGTAGTACTAATGACTTTTATACTGCCTCCAGTATTAATAATGCTCCCCTATAGTCCTTCCAGTATTAATAATGCCCTATAGTTCCTCCAACAATAATAATGGCCTCCATTATGTCCCTAGGAATAAAAATTCCATCTATAAAACCCCGAGTAAAAATAATGCCCACAGTATTAAAAATCCCTCTATAACACCCCCAATCATGCCCCCTAAACTGCCCTGTATGTTCCCTAAATATCCAAGTAAAAAGATCTAATACTCTCCCGAGTCATGTTCCACGCCATCATCTGCAATGAAGGCCACAAGCATCTTCCAGCCTGTTGCCTGAGATGCCAGTGTTCTGGTGCAGGTGGTCGCAATGATGTCATTGCTTACCAACCATCTGCAATGTTCTACTGCCACATAGGTTTCAGGAGCTGGGGCACGTGGTCTTTGAGGGTGAATGGCAGTGTATAACTGAATGTTGCAGTGTACAACTGCCTTGACGTCCAGGGCATCATAAGTACCTGAAAGTTACAGAGTTATTAATGCTGGGAGCATCAGATTGTTTGTACATGGCAGGCAGACATTAGGAGGGCTCAAGCAGCCCCCTGGGTACCGACCCAACAGGAATCTTTGACATGACCACCCGTTCATACCCATTTCATTAAAAGGTCTGTGGTAGAGAGCACTTAGGGGCAAACTGGGAACTTAAAGTGGCCCTGGAAAAAATCCTGAAAGTGGCCCCATTTTGTAGGTGGGTCCAAATTGACAGAAGCCTGGGCCAACACAAGTATGTGGGGCCAGCAATACCATATTGCTGTACAAAATATTGCCCCATGACAGCCAAATACCTCAGTGCAATACAATAAACTGCCCAAGCAGCATCAAAAACCACAGTGCAGCACAAAATACCTCCTCAGAGGTTGCTCCTCTGTGGTGTCCAGCACCAGCTGCCATGTTCCGTCCAGTTGCCTCAGGATGGTTATATGGCTGAATTCAGGAATCAGGAGGGCATCTGTGGTTGCCAGCCAGGTACATAACTACTTGACATCCCCAGCTTTAATTTACTCTGGTAGCATCAGATCATTACTTACCTGGCTTTGCTCAGGAAGCCTCCTGGGTATCGGTCCACCAGAAAATTTCCCCGTAGAGTCTAATTCCAATCCGCCCCTGAGGACACTTCATAGTTAATCTTAACATCTTTTAAAAATTATCACACTGTAATAATACAACTAAGATAACACACCACAGCAATTTACAAAATGTTGGCTGCCATATGTTGGCATTAGGAATGGAACTTACAAGGGCTGAGCGAAGCGAGTCGGACTGCTGTGTCCGAAAACGATATGTTCCTAAACTTCGTTAATAAGATGGGCACCATACAATGTATTGTATTTGCTGAGGCAATCTTCTTATTGACACCAGTAACACAAGACTTGTTTAATTTCATGCCTGGCTTGTTACAGTTAGGGCTCGTTCACACTAACATGCCATGTTTTGTGGTCCGCAAATTGCGGATCCGCAAAACACGGATGCTGCCTGTGTGCCTTCCGCAATTTGCGGAACGGAACGGGTGGCCCATTATAGAGATGCCTATTCTTGTCCGCAAAACGGACAAAAATAGGACATGATCTATAATTTTTGCGCAAAATATGCGGCTCGGATGTGGAACCAAACCACGGCCGTGTGAATGAGCCCTTAGTTTCTGCGCACACATTAATGTTTCAAAATTTGGATCTGAACTCCAGTTCATTAATGAGCCACAAAGCCAAGTTCAGAATGTCTACATTATATGGATGGCACTAAAATGGGGTTAGGCAACCTCCGGCACTCCAGCTGTTGTGAAACTACAACTCCCAGCATGTCCTTCTCAAAATCCCATAGAAATGAATGGAGCATACTAGAAATTGTAGTTTCAGAACAGCTGTAGTGCCGGAGGTTTCTGATCCCTGCTCTAGAGTTAGGGTATGACTACACGTTCAGATTTCCTGATGCAGTTTTCAAAGCCAAAATCAGGAGTGAATACGAAAAAGAGAAGTCGTATCTGCCCTTTATTTTCTCTCCTTTTATGATCCACTCTTGATTTTTGCTTCCAAAATTGTTTCAGGAAACCCCAACATGTGGTGATACCCTTAGGAGCCACAAGGACTTTGCAAAATGCCATACAGGCTCCATACTCACTACATGAGTACATGAGGGCAGCTGGGTATGTTCATATGTCTTCTTGGTTTTTTTGATGATCTCATTCACACCATATATACTGCTTTAAATGGCAGTTTTCAATGTGGTGAAAGAATAGCCCTGCTGTTAAAGGGAGTGAGCCTGGTTCAGCTATTTCTCCTGATCCTCCCATGCTTGGCTCAGCTGAGCATGCATATGTAGTAAATGGAGAGAGGTGAATGCAGAGACATCTCTTGCAGTGACTTAGCTCCTTGAGAACAAAAGGATCGGATACTTAAAACCCAACTTGCAAAATCCTTATTTAACCCACATTTGTTGTCGAGTGAGCCCCATACACATTAGATGGTCATCTGAACCCGCTTGTAACGCAGCTCTAATGTGTATGGTTAGCTTAAAGAGGTTGTCCAGCTTTGCCAGCATTTCTGGCTGTTCCCCACCTTGCTGGACCTGCAGAGGAAAGCATCCTTGCCTGCTCCTTGCTACTGTCTTCCACCTCCTTTGGTCTAATATTGTGGGCTCAGTGTTCCAGTCCCTGCTTGTCAGTTTCTAAAGTGGACCGGCCACAGCAGTGACATGTCCACCAAGCAGCACATGTAATCCTTGTCCATTTCAGATGTTAAGAAATGGGAACTGGAGCACCAAGACCATTGTTGTTGCCCCATGTAGGGGGACCTAGAGGCTCTGTTCTCCATCCTCTGGCCATCTTGCTGATTGAGTGTTTACATCATCCTGGCTGACTCTGTCAGTCAGCATGATAAGAGAGTGGCCAGAGGAGGGAGAACAGAACCTTTGTTCTCAGGAACAACACTGCCCATTGCTCCTAGAGGTTCATTTGCATAGAACAAAAGTTTATTTTTCACAGAAATAGACACATAAAAAGAAGAGACAAAGACTGTTAGCTTCCACACATGTCCAGTTTAATTATCATGCTCCTGATGACAGAAGCCCTTTAAGTGTCACTGTTATTTTGATAGAGCTTCTTTCATGTTATAAAGACATGTCATCAGACGTTGATTAATGGGGGGATCATGGCCATGGGCTTCTAGAAGGAAGGGACTGCAAAGCTCAGTTGAGTGATAAGCCCCTTTGGCTCCCATTAGCTTTCCCCGGCTCCTCTGAGATCTGAGTGCAGACCACAGATCACCCTACTTAGCCCATGAAGGAAAGCTAGAAGTGCTCAACAGATGCACTGCAGCCTCTTCGACCCCCATCATTTACAAATTGTGAGATTTCTGCTTGACATGTGGTATTTCCTTCAAGAGATAGTGACTCTATATAAGGGAGTATATATTTAGGCAATTCCTCAACATAATCTCATAGGTTAAAATATAAGTTCACATGCGTTTCTGTCTGATAATCTTCCATAAAAAATCATTATGATAAAAAGCAAAAGTGGAATGTGAAGTATATTATCAGGCAGATAATGATAAGTGACATTATATTATTTCAGTGGGGGCTTGTTTTGTGGAGGCAAAATACAGGGGACATTTTGTGCTTGTGCACCACACACAGAGGGAAACCAAAGTTCTTTCCAGAAAATGATGACAGTGTGATAAATGGAGGCTTCATCTTCTCACGTCTCTGATGACATTGTGATCTCCATAACCCAACAGTACAAAGGGAAGTTGCAGAGTGCCCTCTAGTGGTAATCAGGTGCGTTGCACTGAATGTGCTGGAATGCTGAACCTTCTCCCTGTGCTGGAGGACAGTTCAGCTCCATTAGGTTTAGTTTAGGATTCACATAGTATTGATTTCAGATGAAGGACAAAATGCATTCCAAGGAAAATAGCATTTTATTAATGCCATCTGCTCAGTGCAAAAACCTTCATATATTTATCTGAAAGGACAAGGTCTCCTTCCCAGATTAAAATCTGTTACTGAAAGGTTTGCTCAAAATCTGTTAAAGTACGAAAATTCACAGTTCTCCAGCTAATGAATCAGATGCTGTTTTTGGCTGCAGTTTTAAAACTTTACAGTAACGGCTGCTGACGACATCTGTAATTGATATTCCGCTTTGTCAATTTCTTCTCCCTTTTGTGATTATATTATGATAATATGATCCTCGCCTTGAAAGTAGAGAATTTAGGACCTGAGACAGGGTTAGGCTCCATTACTCAGTTGTACTCAGGCCAGAAATACAATCATACACATTCACAACATGGCACAGTGTATAGATGTCATCAAAGTATAGAGTCAAATCTAGCAATCCTATACAAACATATCTTTTCTTTATTTCTCATTGCTTTTATAGCACCAAAATATTCTGCAGTGCTGAACAGAGATTATCGTTCACGTCCGTTCATCAGTTCTATTGTGGCTCACATACTTTCCTTATCTCAAACGTGCAGACTAGGATCCATTACCAAACAGATTATTAAAGTGGGTTTAAAAGAAGTTCAGTATTGATGGCCTATCTTGAGGATAGGTCATCAATATCTCATGGGTGGGGCTCCAGCTTCAGCACCTCTGCCAACCAGCAGTTTGAAGAGGCTATGGTACTCTGCTGAGAGCTGGTGCCTCTTTCTAGGCCAGAAACGACCAACAAAAGAGTGTGTATCAAAGCCTGCATACCTAGATAAGGCTACATTCACACAACCGTATGTGTTTTGCAGTCCGCAAAACACTGATCTGCAAAAAATACGGATGATGTCCTTTTGGCGTCCGTATTGCATCCTTTGCAACAATTCCTATCCTTGTCCGCAAAACGGACAAGAATAGGACATTCTCTATATTTTTTGCGCGGCTACGGAACGGACATACGGATGTGGACAGCACACGGTGTGCTATCCCCATTTTTAGCGAACCTATTGAAATGAATAAGTCCTCATCCAATCCTAGCCTAAGCCTGAAAATGTCAATAAATTCAATTTATTACATCATAATAAACATAGAACAAAGAAAAAAGCACAATTCATATCTAGGGGGCCATAATTAAAATAAATATTTGGACCACCCCATACCATCCTTAACCCCTGCTCGTACTAGTACGGTGCTGGCCGGGTCTTTAAAGATGGCATCATGGCCGCGGGTGAACTGCTATTTCCTATAGCAGACATCCGCGGCTCATGTCCGCAACCGGCAGTAATGGACATTTAACCCCTCGGGTGCCGCGGTCAATCCTGACCACGGCACCCGAAGGTGGCAAACACCGGAAGCGCACGCTTCCGGTGTTGCTCCGGCTCCCCCCGTGTGGCGATCGGAGGAGCCGGAGCGTGCCTGCAGCAGCCCCTGTCATAGTGAATGACAGGAAGCTGCTACATAGGCTTTCCTATGGAGACCTTCTGTGTAATAGGGCTCTATAGGAAAGCATTGAAATCCTCATAGACTCCAATGCAAGTGCATTGAAGTCTATGATATCAGCAATCAAATGATTGCTTCTTATAGTTCCCTATGTTCCCTATTTCCCCCCTTTACTGAAAATAAAAATAAAAGTATTAAAAAAATAAAAAAATACACATCATGGGTATCGCCATTGGCGAAAACGCCCATATTATAAAAATATAAAAATTAATTTCCCATACGGAAAACATCTAACTGGAAAAAAGCGTAAAAATGGCCAATTCGCCATTTTTTACGCTTTTTTTTCTAAAAAAAATGAAATAAAAAGCGATTAAAAAGTCATACACACCCAAGAATGGTATCAATAAAAAGTTCAGATCACCCCGCCAAAAATGAGCCCCCATACAGCTCCGTACACATAAATACCAAAAAGTTATAGGGGTCAAGATATGACAAAAAAAAAACATTTCCAACTTTATAATTATTTTATCACTATCAAAACGCAAGAAAAACTATACATATTAGGTATCGCCGAATTCGTACTGACCAGTAGAATGAAAGTAACTGGTCAGTTTTAATGAATATCGAACGCCGTAAATAAAAAACCCGTAAAACCGTGATGGAATTGCATTTTTATTTTGCAATTTCACCCCATTTGGAATTTTTTTCCCGCTTGCCCCTACATCATATGCAATAATAAATTATGGCGTTGGGAACAACTTGTCTCGCAAAAAACAAGCTCTCATACAGCTATGTGAACAGAAAAATTAAAAAGTTATGGCTGTATGAAGGCAGGGAGCACAAAACGAAAACGGAAAAAAAAACAAAAAAACTCGGGTAGAAAGGGTTAAACCATGATAAGATAACCATAAAGAGAAAATCCTAAATTATTAGCATAAAAAATAAATTAGCATAAAAATATATATCATACATGAGAAACATCTAATATAAGATGAATAAATCAAAATAATCCCTTATACAAATACCAAAGGGCCAAGGGCAAAGATAAGGAAAGTGGCTGGTGAGTAAGAAACCCCATGCGTATCGCTGCTGCTGCCTGCAGCTTCTTCTTATATTAGATGTTGCATTACCATAAATTCTTAGAGCACGTTAGTTCAGTTTATCATGTATGATTCTTTTTAAACACTTGATGCACTTTATGCTAATTATTTATGCAATTTTTTTGCACTGTGGATGTATGTTTGGTCTAAACTGTATTTTTTAGGGCTATCTCTTTGTTATCTTTATCATGGAATAAGGCTGGTGTGAAGTGGTCCATTTCGCTTTATAAGACATAACTTTTCCCCCAGAAGTAGGGGGAAAATGGGTGTGCATCTTATAAAGCAAATACTAGTGAGCACTTCTATTATGGAAGCACTCACTAGTATGTATTAGGTACCGGGAGCAGGGAAAGATACTCACCCTCCTGCGCTGCAGCTCCGCTTCGGTTCCGGCGCTCCTCTGTCTTCTCCGTCCGGCGCTGCACTGTCCTGACCCCGTACAGAGTCAGAATGTAGTGCACGCACTATGACTTGATGCTGCACGTAGTCAGGTGACAGTGCAGCGCCGGCCGTAGAAGACAGAGGAGCGCGACTTGACAGAGATGAAGAGGAGCCGAGGCATTATGGAAGAGCTCACTAGTGCTAAGTCACATACAAACCATTACTCTGCCTGCCCTTTCCCTGCTGCATCGCATCTGAATTAGCCTGTGCCCGAAACGAAGGAGCAGAAGCACTTCAATTTCAGGCAGTGCACAGGCTGATTCAACAGTAATGCAGCAGGGAAAGGGCAGGCGGAGTTATGACTGTTATGAGTATGTGACTTAGCAAGGTGGTGGGCAGACACATTGCAGTCAGAGCGGAGAGGAGGCGGGCTTGGGCACTAACAAGAGGTGTGCCTGGGCTTCTTCATATGAAAATAACGCCCCTCTGGGCACCTTACTTGGCTAATTTACATATCAAACAAACTGATTTTTCAGAAGATTGAACACCCCAATCTTTCAAACAAGGGTTCACTTGGAATAAGGTACTATGTGCTATTAGGCAATTGCTTTACTTCAATTGCCATGATGTAGGTGACAGATTAACAGTGACCTCTACAATGCCCCACCGCCCTAACTGTGACTCACAGTACCTCACTTAACAGAGACCTATAACAGCGAAGAAAAATGGTTGAGTTGTTATGGAAACCTGATGTAAAACTGTTTGTATGTCAGTGAGGTGAAGATTGAAGGACCTGCAAGCTTCTATTGGCTAATAAGGGCCTTGTGAGCATGTGTACAGTATGTCAGTTAGAATATGAGTGAAGGAGCTGCATGCTTCTATTGGCTAATATGGTTCATGTGATGGCGCCATATTTGCATTTTTTGGGAATATCTCAAGAATGATATGTACTAGAGAGCTGAGGCATTTATGAAAGATTTCCGAGACACCCAAATTTGGTGTCCATTGATTAAGGTGCTTGGATGCCTAAAGCTGACAGAAGTACAGACATTGATCCTTATAACATAGATTGACTTCTGGTGTGCATGTTTTCATTAGTGCCCTTTTCTTGGTTTTCAATAGATATGATTGTGTACATATACTGCATCCCATGTAATTATTATATGTTGTGCTACCTGCCATTTTTCCTGACTTACATCTTTCTAGGCCAGTGATGTAAGTTCATCGGTCACATGACCTAGATGCAGCTCTGTCCCATTCAAGTGAATGGGCCTGGACTGCAATACTAAGCACAGTCACTATACAATGTATGGCACTGTCTTTGATATCCTGTGAGACGCTACAGCACTCTGATGATTCTGAAGATTGAAGACTTTGAAACTTCTTCCAACAGCTCACACCGTAGGTTTGTTTCCAATGAATCGGACCCTATCGAACTGATGAACTATCCTGAGGAAAGGCCATCAATATTGAGCTGCACAAAAACCGTATCACTTGCCAATATGTTACTGGAATATGAGGGGAAGTCCAAGTACTCAGAGAAAACCCACAATGTAGGGCGAACACATGTAGGAAGAACGATAGGTATGTAGTATCTATGTTAGACATGGGTTCTTCATTATGTTGTATTATTGTCTTATGTATGGTGGTGATGGGTTCTTTGCTGGTTGTAATTGCCCCTTTAAGAAAGTTGCTTATCATATCTAAAGAAGTCAGTCCTGGGTGTAATGCAGTGTGTTAACATAAACCAGAAAAGCATGAATGGTGGAGTGATTGCCAAAGCTGTAGCAGTAAGGAAAGGACTGCTAATAAATTAATTAGAGGTGAGCGAATTTCTTGAAATTCTTTCAGGGTCCAATTCTAACTGAATTGAAAGTGGTCCAATTGGCCTGAAAATTTGTGCTTAACTCTCTGAGGTTTCCTAGGACTTTCCCTTTCTCTCTCTCTCTCTCTCTCTCTCTCTCGTCATTTCAAGTTCTTTAATGTAAAGACAGCAATAGTAAATAATGTCAGAGGGCTTCTATCAGATTAGTACCTATGAAACTGGCTGACCTGTTGCATGTGCGCTGGCAGCTGAAGGCATCTGTGTTAGTCCAATGTTCTTATGTGCCGTATTGCTGAGAAAAATGATATTTTAATATGTGCAAATGAGCATCTAGGAGCAACCGAGGCGTTACCATTACCACCTAGAGGCTTAGCTCTCTCTGCAACTGCTGCACCCTCTGTACTTTGATTGACACGGCCAGGCATTGTAAATGTGATCATATCTGGCCCTGATCTCTTCTAAAGTATCACGCTGCGGCACAAGCGTAGTATGGTAGGAGTAATAGCAACTCCCCCATTGCTCCTAGAGGCTCATTTGAACATATTAAAAGTTCATTTTTCTCAGCAATGTGGGCACATATGAACCTAGGAAAAACACAGATACCTTCAGTTTCATAGGTACAAATCTGCTGACAGATGCCCTTTAAACACGCAAGGTGGTATAGAAAAAACAGTGGCTTGTTCTTGGTAAGCAGTCCAAAATGTATGGAACCTAATGGACAGAATATGTGCAACTGTGTAACCCACACCTATCCATGCCTGATTAATTTTCATGAATGTGATATTTTCCAGGAGGACAAGTTTGTCCATTTCGGTGTGACAATGGCATCTACTGCACTGAATACCTCTCCTGACAGTATGTCGCTGGCTAGACCAAGACAGTACACTTATAGCAGACTGGGCCAGTTATCACCACTTTTCCAGTTGGCCTCCCCAAAATTCTGAGCAAAATGTGAAAACTGTTCTTCTTCCATCATTCCTTGTTGCATCAGTGAGAATGTTTGCTCTAATATAAATATCAATGGGATGACATTGTTGATACTGCCATCGTCCCTACTGAAAAATCTGGTGGCCTCTTTGAAGGGTGTGAATACACAACATGCGTTTTAATGAGCTTCAATTGCATGACCTCAAAATAACGAATGCTCCCTGCTGTTGTGGTCTCGTGCATGATGTAATCATTGAGCAAAAAGCTAAATTTCCATCACCTCCTTCCTTCTGCACATACATACAAACTACATGGAAATGTTATCCTTGGTCTGGTCCAAGCTACTGCTTATGTTAGCTGTAGCAGTATTCCTAGAGTTTAGCTATAGTGTTGCAGAGGTAGGCCCACCTAGACCCTAGTGATTGGAAATACCCAGTGACTCATCTACCAGACCAGTAACATAAATAGCACATGATAAATGGGAGGCCTTGTCAAAAGAGTGTGTCCTTACACTGTCAGCATTGATCGGAAAGTGTCAGCATGTTTCGGGACATTTCTCTTTGACAAGATTACTAGTAACAACTTCTCCATATTCCATGGAGGACTGCTTTGCACTGTTTCACTCAGGCTGTACTTGCCATTGTTGTCCTTGGAGTCCGGATTTTCTGGATACAGTTGTGGATGCAATCTTTGGCATTTCACCATCACTCTGTACTGAGGCGTCAAGGCCTGGTTCTTCGATGGTGTAATGGTCCCCAAATTATGCCAGACGGAGACTTTCCTTTGGATGCACTCTTCTTCACCACCTTCACATTCACTAGCATGAAACAAACTGCCCATCTACTTATGGTCCAGACTGAGTCTTCTTCCATGGGCACAATCGTTCCTCCCCTAGCTACTGTACATACCACACTTTCAGGGTAATGATGATGATCAGTCTACTAGATGGGGAAATGATGATGATCAGTCTACTAAATGTACTACTAAAGTAGCGGTATATTCTTTTCACTACAAAATGACGTAGGTACGACTAGAAGTGTCTCCATGTAGGTTCCTGTAAATGATGTAGGCATAGATAACACTTCCTCCTAGTCTCTACCATTATAGATTATGTGGGGTAAGTACATACTGTATGGTACTGCCTTGCTGTCTCTCCTTGTAAGTAATGTAGGCTCAAACACTACTGTCTCCCCGTCTTTCTCAGTAAATGATGTATTCTGCCTTCTTGTTTCTTTGCGTGATGATCCATGAATGCTTCAATATTCAGCACTAATACTAAGTTCAGAAACTGAAATATGAATACTTCAACCATTGCATTTTACTAGGAATAGATAATTACATAGCAACAGTGGAACCTACTTTAATTGGATTTTTAATTTTCAGTTTCTATAATGCAAAACATATCTTCTGAACTGCACTTGACTACATGAAAAGAAACAATATGGTGTATTTACTTAATCTCCTAAAATAAGGGACACAACTAGTATTCTGGAAGCTATTATCAGAGAAATTAGTTAAAACCCATAATTTAAAATTCAGATAACCTAAAAATAGCATTTTGCAGAAGTCACTTTAAAGATATATCTTAGGGTAAAATACAAAGAGTTTTTTGTGCAATTTGAAGCTAAGATGAAAGTAGAGCATATGGGGTTACTTGGCAAAAATCAATATTGGTCCAACTGTTTCATTCCACAACACTACAAGGTTTATACTGGTACCCAAGGATATGGTGATTAAAGGGAAAATGTCAACATCACCATAATGGCCCCCAAACCACCCACAATACCTCATAGGTCTGGTTATCATGTTCCCAATGATGGATAACTTTGCTGCAAAACCACAATTGCAAATTGTATGCAAATGGCCCCTTTGAAATCAAGAGTTAATGCTCCAAGTCAAGTTTGCTGCAGCCCCATCCCATCTCTTCACTGTTGATGGACGTCTCTGAGCTTATATACATCACATGGAATCACAAGCCCATTTTGTCTGATGTACGCAAGCTCAGAGATGTCCTTCAAAAGTATAGAGGCAGGATGGGGGCACGGCAAGCTTGACTTAGAGTGTCAAGACCACTGCCTCCATGTCTTTACACAGACTGTTTGCATACAGTGCACAGAGGGAATAAAGGGGATGTGCTGCAAAGTTATCCATAGGACAAACTACCCATAAGCTTCATTGTGGACATACAGTGAGATACAGTGGGCAGATGAGGGGCCTTTATAATGATGACAGGTTCCTTTCAAAGGCCCAACTCCATAATCAAAAGGGTTTATGTGGCCTCTGGTCATTTTCTTCTTACTGTTTGCTGACATTGCCTTGATTTTTGAATAAAAGGAACTATGTGCAGGTTTGTATAACCTGCAGAAAAGAAGGCAGCAAAGTCCTATACTACCCCCTCTTCTCATGGACCCATAACATCTGCATATCTCAAGGGTACGTAGACCAGTTATTTGGCATGGTCATCAATCATGAGTCTGGACCAGTGATGAAGGAGGAACACCTTACATTTTCTCTCCATCTAAGTAATGGCTGAAATGCATTTTATGAAGTACACTATGTGGTCTTTGATTAATAGAGGTGATCACCCCCATCGAGAACATGGGTAAATCCTAAGCTTTGCTGTTACATCAAGTCAATGTAATACAACAGCAGTACAGTTGGCCAGCTAAATGGTGTAACAGTGCAACAACTAGAGGAACATAAAGCTGAAGCTTTGGTGTAATTGCATTTCTGTGACATCCTAATCCTTGACACAGTTCTGATTCATTGTAAATGGGATCAAGCAAAAGTACATTGCTCTGCTCCACAACCACGCGTAATCCTGAATTCTCACTGTCGTGTTTAGAGTAAACCAATGCCATGTCATCTACCCTAACACTTGATTTCCTTTCCCTAGCGAGTTGCCTTAACTGTTTTTCTGTTTCAGTTGCTGGGATTACCATCTGAATGAAAGCAGCGTCCATCCCTCCCATATCATAATCCAATTAATATAATCACGTTTAGAGCATCAGGGGAAATGACATTCTAAAGGTAATTTATGTATAGCTATGCCACCCAGCCCCCTCCTGCACCTGCTGAGTGGAGGATCTTTCTTCAGCTATTCAATTATTATGCAAGACAGATTGGAAAAAAAAAATCCCCCGAGTGAATTTTCTATATAAACCTGTCACATAACAAAGGGTATAGCTGATATTTTAGTACTGCCATCTCCCACAGGTCAACAGTGTGCCACAAAAATAATGCAATATATATTTAATGCAGAGTTTCTATTATTTGATGGTTGACAGACTGCTATATGTTTATATCTAGTTTACAAATCCTAATAAATGCCTGGACCATGACTGAATATGTAAGAAAACAAGCAATACACGATTGCCCTTTAAAATATTGAGAACACTGGTAATTCCCGGCCTTACCTGCTGGATACTGATGTCCTATATAGGATTATTTGGTTTACCCTCCCCTTTCCACAGTATGGAATATTTAGCTAAAAAAAGGCAGATCATATGATCTGAAACTGCCCTTTAATAGCCACAATTGAAAATGGTGTCCAATGAAGTTGTCAAATTTTGTTGGACATAAGTAACTATTGGAACCCAGAGGAGAAACATTGGCGCTCCATCCAAGGAAGAATGTCTGTACCTAAAAGCAGACGCCACCGATATTGCTCCCACTATCCACCAACGGCCGTGATCAAGGTCCGGGATGGACCGAAACGTTGGCCACCTTTATTGTTAATATGTGGATTACACTAATAAACTCTGCGTCTTGTCCTCTACTAACTATCATCGAGTGCCGTGATTTGTACATAAATATTTGGGGTTGTGACCCATCACTGAGCACTGAATTCAGAAGTGGAGTGCCAACCAAATTTATTTTATATTATGTACCTAAAAGCCTCCATGATCTTGTAGAATGGCTAGTTCATGTACTTGAATCTGGCTGATCAGATGCAGATATACGGTCTATTGTTACTAAGAGAGGCGTGATTTTGGTCATGCACTGTTGACTAACCCATCTTTTCAACAGGCTGATCTTAATTTAGTGTAGCATAAAGCTGAAGCTTGTTCTCCCGGTATTTATTGGAGGTCAGCTGGCACCAGGAGAGGTAGCATACAGAATAGATCCAGTATAAATGTGGAGCTATCCTTCCCTAAATTCATTGTAGGCCTGTAAGCACCGAAAGATGTAGCATTTACATAGGTTCTCGTCCAAAAGAGGTCACCTTGCCGTGGTGGATGGGCACAAATTATTTTGTTCAAAATATATTTGTTGAGGACTTCACATTTATTCGTATAGTCAGTATAGCAGTAGGTCATATATTCTGTGTTTTTTCAGAGTACTGTTGCATTGAGAATGTGCTGATGAGTCTCAATACAAATGAATCAGAGGCAGTTCAGGTGCAGCAAAGAACAGTCAATTTTATTGAAAAAGATTTCAGGTTAATAAAGTGACTAGACCTGGGATTGCCAACTTGCGTCTCTCTAGCTGTTGCAAAACTACAGCTTCCAACATGCCCAGACTGCTTACAGCTATCAGCCTACAGCAGGGCATGGTGGGAATAGTAGTTTTAAAACAGCTGGAGAGCCTCAGGTTGGCCATCTCTGGACTAGACCAGCAGTCCACCCGATTGTAAGGATAAACAGGGTCTTCTCACTTGGAAGGTACAGTTCATCAGCATTACTATACGGTCAAACTAACATTTGCAATGTGATTCTTCATTGTGATATACAACTTTGCAAACCTTCTCTAATACAGAGTGGTTGTGACTCTTTTTGCAGGTGCAGTTCCGTTATTGAGGCTGATGCCGGTAGTTAAAGCAGTTAAATATGCTTGATGGTGGTGAGAGATTCCCTTTAATGTGTAAAACATGCAAATATTTCAAAACCGTATATAATTTAAGGTTGTTGTCTGAAATAATTAAATATATTGGATAAGCCCTACAATAGTCTAAAATATATGCTGATCCAGTCCTCTAAGAGCATGTGACCATCATTAACGGTCTACCAGTGATGTACAGGTGTATGGAATATTACCACTGTAGCCAGTCATTTTCCTCAGCATTAGAGCCCCTGAGGAAAGTGATTGGCTGCAGTGGTCATTTGCCATATACCAGTACTTTCCTGCTGCAGTTCACGAACAAACTTTGGCAGGGTTACTGGAACAGCACAGCAGAAAATGGTTTTGGAAAAAGGATTGAGTATGAGTTTTTATTTTAAGCTGACATTTTATCTCAGACAACCCCTTTAAGATGTGGCCCACTTGATGGGCAAAATCTAAGGCACTGGGTGGTCTGTTCATGTAGGCTCCTTCCTCAGATGTAAATCTAGTGCTGGGTGAGTGCGTTTAATAATAAAGGGGTATTCCTATCTCAAAAATTGATGGAATATCCCTAGGATGTGCCATCAATCTCAGATAAGTGTGGGACCAGGTCTCAGCCATCTGAAAGTGAAGATGAATGCACTGGGCAACCCAATTACCCTCAATTAACCACTATGAGAGTTCTGAAAATTGGTGAGTGCTGGCTCGGCTGTTTCCAGCTGTCTTATAGGGAACTTAAAGTGGCCCTGGAAGAAAAAAATAACAAGTGGACCCATGTTGTAGGTGAGTCCAAATTGAGAGAAGGTGGGCAACACAAATAGACAGGGCCAACACAAGCCACAAGTAGGCAGGGACAACAGAAGTAGATGGGGCAGCAATGCTGTAGTACAACAAAAAACACTACACAGCAAAACCAAATACCACAATGCAGCATAAAATACTGCCCTATCACCATATTGAGGACATAAGTACCTGAAGCTCCTAGCATTAATTAATGCCGAGGGCATCAGATCAGTATGTTGATGGCTGGTGGCGCTGAGGGCGGCTCAGGCTGGAAATTTCCCTGTATGGTCTATGGCCAGTCCACCCCTGGAGGCTGTGCATGCGTAATACTCTCTCCATTCACACATGACTATTTTCAGAATTACCACAGCAGAGAATGGAAAGTACGCTGCACATGCGTGGCCTCCTTTCCATTCAGTGCTATAGGACTGGTGGAAATAGTCAAGCCAGTGTCGTGCTTGAGCAGTGCATTCTCATTCATTCTGGAGCTAGAAGCAGGTCCCAGAAGTGGGATCTGTACCTATTTGACATTGTTTGCATATCCTAGCAATATGCCATCAATGTCTGAGATAGGCCAGACCCTTTAATTCCTAGAGCATTCTACAATCAAGTACATCACAAACTCTGACCGCACGATTGTCTCAGTAGATATATGCATTTGATTAGCTGTACAAGCATACATACCTAATAAAGTAGTTGCTATGTCGTATACAAATTCATATATACATTTACGTGCACACCTGTTTATCTATTTATGCATCTCACTTTTGTAAATCCAGCTTTTAGTTATTGCATTTTTTTCTAATTGAATCTAATTGTCCCACTTAATTCCCTTCCTTATCAATATGTGCGGCACAGCGCCCAGTAAGCGCGGAAAGCTCATATCAGCAGCTTTTCACCATCCCTAAGTAATCTTCCTAAGAATGTGACTTGACAAGAAAACACGATTTACATACAGAATGGATCTCCTCAATGCCAATGTGCATGCAAATGCCAACATGCCCCTCACAGGCTCTCAACTCTTCCAAATGTGCTTCACACATGATGTATGTCACAGTGGGAAGTGAGGAGAAACACTCACGCTTTTAGCAGAAGTGAAAATATTAATCATTTTTGGCAGTTCCAATTTCTCCCAAGATCCAAACTGCATTCTCATATTCATCTGATTGGTGTATTTTTGATGGAATGATGTTTATGAGCAAATGAAGCATACACCAGTCTTATGTGAGTGTTGAGACATTTTATTTTCTGCCAGGATGGTGTGCCAAAATAAAGGATAATGTCACCCAAATCTTAAAATTCTGCACCAGAAAGAATATCCCAAGTGGAGCTTTGGCATGACAGATGGGGTCCTGGCTCTCCAGTTGAAACTCTACTTTCATGCCAGCTAGCTGTTGCTCTTTTTGCATTTAGAAGACTGTAGAAGAGAGACATCAATGGACTTTCTTCGCTTCTTCAGTAAAATTGAGTACTGTGACATACTTGACATATCCATTATGACTGTAGTTTTGTTTAATCTTCAATTTTTAATTGACACTCAGACAGAATGTTTTATTCTTCAGCCCATTAGCACAAAGCATGATGCAAACAGTCACATGTGTGCTTACTTACCTGGCACATCCTCTATGTAATACTGTGTCCATTCAGGTTCCTCTTTTTGCTATGTGATCAACAAACTATTACCAAGGAGATGTGGATACACTGTGCCACTCGGACAGATTTTACTTGGGGCTACTACTAAGGGGCCGTTTATTGCAGATCCGCAATACCACGGATGCCGACTGGCATGTGTTCCGCAATTTGCGGAACACACGGCCCAGAAACCCGTTCAAAATGCCTATTCTTGTCCGCTATTGCGTCCGCTATTTGCTTTGATTACTGCTTTGCACACTCTTGGCATTCTCTTGATGAGCTTCAAGAGGTAGTCACCTGAAATGGTATTCCAACAGTCTTGAAGGAGTTCCCAGAGATGCTTAGCACTTGTTGGCCCTTTTGCCTTCACTCTGCGGTCCAGCTCACCCCAAACCATCTTATTGGGTTCAGGTCTGGTGACTGTGGAGGCCAGGTCATCTGGCGTAGCACCCCATCACTCTCCTTCTTGGTCAAATAGCCCTTACACAGCCTGGAGGTGTGTTTGGGGTCATTGTCTTGTTGATAAATAAATAATGGTCCAACTAAACGCAAACCGAATGGAATAGCATGCCACTGCAAGATGCTGTGGTAGCCATGCTGGTTCAGTATGCCTTCAATTTTGAATAAATCCCCAACAGTGTCACCAGCAAAGTACCCCCACACCATCACACCTCCTCCTCCATGCTTCACGATGGGAACCAGGCATGTAGAGTCCATCCGTTCACCTTTTCTGCGTCGCACAAAGACACGATGGTTGGAACCAAAGATCTCAAATTTGGACTCATCAGACCAAAGCACAGATTTCCACTGGTCTAATGTCCATTCCTTGTGTTCTTTAGCCCAAACAAGTCTCTTCTGTTTGTTGCCTGTCCTTAGCAGTGGTTTCCTAGCAGCTATTTTACCATGAAGGCCTGCTGCACACAGTGTCCTCTTAACAGTTGTTGTAGAGATGTGTCTGCTGCTAGAACTCTGTGTGGCATTGACCTGGTCTCTAATCTGAGCTGCTGTTAACCTGCGATTTCTGAGGCTGGTGACTCGGATGAACTTATCCTCCGCAGCAGAGGTGACTCTTGGTCTTCCTTTCCTGGGGCGGTCCTCATGTGAGCCAGTTTCTTAAAGTAATGATGGCCACTCGTTTTTCTTTACTTAGCTGCTTTTTTTCTTGCCATAATACAAATTCATAACAATCTATTCAGTAGGACTATCAGCTGTGTATCCACCTGACTTCTTCCCAACACAACTCATGGTCCCAACCCCATTTATAAGGCAAGAAATTCCACTTATTAAACCTGACAGGGCACACCTGTGAAGTGAAAACCGTTCAGTTGACTACCTCTTGCAGCTCATCAAGAGAATGCCAAGAGTGTGCAAAGCAGTAATAAAAATAAAAGGTGGCTACTTTGAAGAACTTAGAATATAAGACATATTTACAGTTGTTTCACACTTTTTTGTTAAGTATATAATTCCACATGTGTTAATTCATAGTTTTGATGCCTTCAGTCTGAATCTACAATTTTCATAGTCATGAAAATACAGAAAACTCTTTGAATGAGAAGTTGTGTCCAAACTTTTGGTCTGTACTGTATATATAAACTAAAGCCAACACCGGTGCAGTGGTGGGTATTCCCACACAAAAAATTCCAATGTCTCAAAAACTTGTCATGTGGCCTTGAGTATCAATTACAGCTTGACAATGACGTCTCATGCTGTTCACAAATCGACTTATTGCCTGCTGAGGCATGGCATCCCATTCTTCTTGAAGGGCGGCCCTCTAGTCATTAAGGTTCTGGGGTACACAATCCCTAGAATGAGGGAACAGAAGCGCTCAGCCCAGCACAGCTTCTCCTTGTTGCTGAGCGCAAGACTGTAGACCAAGTCAATAGAAAGTCTATTCAGTTCGTGTACAATCTTGCACTCAGCAGCGAGAAGAAGCTGTGCTCTGCAGAATGCTTATGACCCCTCGTTCTAGAGATCATGGGGTCTCAGAGACGGAACCCCCTGCCGATCAACACATTTGATGTGTCCCAATGACATATCAAACATTGAAAAAAAGTGTAGTTACTCTTTAATTATTAATATTCATTATTGATGCTAATAATCAATATTAGCCCTTTTACATTGCCTATGAATATTTTCTGCTCTTGGGCAAAGTTTAAATTTTCTTAAAGTCTCTTTGTGTCACAGTTTGGTGTCTCCTCATATCCTCATATATGTTATGAGCAACAGTGGTCATGTTCACCTGGTTACCAACTTTGTTTTAGCAGGTACTATGAAACTATCTTGCATCTGGATCTACATTTGGATCTAACTTTGTTTTGTTGATTTAAGTAGAGTTACTGAATGTTGAGCCTTTACATATCCTGGCCTTACTCAGTTCTGGTTGTGGGGTATAACGTTTACTAGGTGCATTCCCTTCCAGATAGTTTGTACTTTGTTCCGTATTCTCAAATCTGTAGTTCCACAATTGTATCTTGCTATAATTTAGTGTGTTTTCTGTAGGTTCTGGGATCTCTAATTCCACTGTCTGTCTTGCTGTCTGTTGGATATGTTTGTTGCTGTGGTATTGTACTGTCCAGATTGATTTGCTGACTTCAGTTCAGATATGGTCAGTTGGGTATTTCTATGCCCCTGTTCATTGTCATTCATCTGCTGTCTACCTGTATGCCATATACCTGCCATCCACTCCATCGCAAAATCATCTCCTCCCTACGTAACTCTTAGCATTCAGTTTCTGTCAATCAAAGGCGACTTTGTTTCCTGCTTAACTTTTCATTTGTTGTTTATGTGTTACCTAACCAACTGTGCATTGGGTATTCTTAAATTCTTTAATTCCTATGTTAGGCTTTAGTGTCCTTTTAAGTTCAAGTCATACTGTGTATAATCTGCCCATTCATTTTAGCTTCTCACAGTCTTAGTGCAACTGATACTGATCAACAGTCCCCTGCTGACTGATAATGTACATGAAATGTCAAACATCTAAACTTCCATCAGCACTGGGTAACATTTGCACTTGCATTTCTAAATACCATACTACAAGATTTTATGTTACACTAGATAAAATTGTATTTTAGATGTGGTGCCAACATATGATATGGCTTTTACAAAACAGCTCATCAAGAAAAAAAAAAGAAATCGGTATATACATACAGTATCTAACACAATAATAAAAGTAAATCAGGATGATCCCTTAATTTCCCTAGTTGCGTAATAAAAGAGTCAGCATGAAAGAAATAGTTTCACACTCATAAAATTGTAATGTTTGCTTAATAGCACAAATGAGCAATTGGAAGGGATGCTTAGTCTTGGTTTCTCTTATGTTTAAATGTGAAGCACCAGCCGAGTATGCAAAGAGGATCTACACACTACTTTGGCATGGACATTGCTGGGTGTCTGGAAATCATACAGTAGGCGAGCAATAAATGCTGATGCACGTCTACATATCATAAATCATTTCAAAATTCTTAATTTGTTTACATCTATATTGTTTTCTACAGAAAGTCCACAGAGGACAAGGAGGGGAATACTTAGAAGAGCTTCCTACTAAGGCTACTTTCACACTAGAGGCAGGCCTGATCCGGCAGGTGAAGGGTGCTGCCGGATCAGGACCTGCCGCAGTGACATGTGTGGAGCCGGAACCGGCTCCGGCCCCACACATGTCACACAGTACATACATACACACAGACACACACACACATATAGACAAACAAACACACATACATACTTACATGCTCCCGGCAGGTCTTCAGAGCGTCGGAGGCACAGGACGGCTCGCACAGGTGACGATTCCCCACAGCGCCCTCTGCTGGGCGCCTGGTGGAATCGTCACCTGTGCGCGCCGTCCTGTCCCTCCGACGCTCTGAAGACCTGCCGGGGTGCATGTAAGTATGTATGTGTATTTGTATGTATATATGTCTGTGTATGTTCATGTTTATGTGTATCTGTCTATGTCTGTATGTGTATATGTGTAGCTGGATCCGTCATGAACTCCATTGAAAGTCAATGGAGGGCGGATCCGGTTACCATTGTGGTCACACCAGACGGATCCACCCCCATTGACTTGCATTGGGGGTCATTCCGGATCCGTCTTGGTGCGGATGCCTGGACCGGAGAGCAAACCGCAGCATGCTGCAGTTTGTTCTCCGGTCTGAAGATGGAACGGAATGCTTTCAGGAGCATTCCGTTGTCTTCAGTTCAGTTTTGTCCCCATTGACAATGAATGGGGACAAAACTGAAGCGTTTTATTCTGGTATTGAGCCCCTATGACGGAACTCAATACCGGAATTTTAAAACGCTAGTGTGAAAGTAGCCTAAGGGTGGATTCACACCTACAGTATTATTTTAAATAATTTTTGATACAGATGTTTGGGTTAAAGTCAGAAATGGATCCACCAAGATGGAGAAGTATAAATCCTTCCTTTATATTCCCTATTGAATCCACTTTTGGCTTTGGCTCAACTACATCAAACACTAAAATAGTGTTTTTTATAAAAAAGAAATGCATGAAACCACCCTTAGCTGGGTAAGATCTTGTGGAAGGAGACTGATGATAGAAATAAAAATCTAAAATAGAAATAAAATATTAAAAATCAGTATGTTTGTAATGCCATAGAAGCATCAATTTATTAAATACCACAACAGCCATTAAACCTTGCTTGACTATGTCTGCACCCCACTCCACTGTTTTGGCAGCATTGTCCTAAGGATATGCTTGCTGGGGGGTTTAATAGATTTGACCGAGGTTATCAGTGGGTACACCCATACAAAAGGGGCTCAATATAAAGATCCGGTAAATTAATAAATAACACAATACAAGATATTATAAAATAGTGAATAAATCTATATTGGGCAAACAAATACACCAGGTAAGGAATCTGTGGAAGAAATGGCATTGGAGCAGAGAGAAACTTTAGTGGTTGTTATTTATCATTCTGCTTGACTATTCTCTGGAGTATCATTTGGTGTACAATACTTTCTCAGATTTAACATTTAGGGGTAGATTGTGGTCAGTAAAGTATTGTGTATCCTACCGATTTTTACTTTATTTTAGTCCATGGCCACCATTACCTTGCTCTCTTCTTCGGGCTCGGAAGCTGCGCTACTCACCATGCTACTGTCTCCATGCTTCTGCCTTGTGCTCCAGCCTCTGTTCTCAATGGCTAGAGCTGGGGGTTACTGAGTATTTAAGACTCCAGCTCAAAGCAGAGGATGCCTGAGCTTTAAGGTTCCTTGTGGCCAGCAAAGGTGTTGAAGTTAAGTGCTTCTGCAAATCTCCTGTGTTTTGCATGCGTTTATCCTGCATTTGATCCTGTCTGTGCTCCAGCCCTGTACTCGCCGTGTCGATGTGCTCCTAAACTTCCAGTTTCACTTCTGTTCTTCTTTAAGTTTAACCCTGTCCATCTGACTTGTCTTCCCTACCACCTAGCCTGTTGGTTTATTCTATGTCTCCATTTATTTCATATTCCTCTTTCTCTTTTTGTAGATCTTGCAGAGATATCTTAAATATATAGTCTTGTAACTTTCTTGGACCTGAGGAAAGAGAGCATTGGTCACTGCTTCCTTCCTCTCTAAACTCTCACTATGCATTATATCTCACTAGATCTAGGTGTGGAGCCTGCCACCACTTTTGCCACCATCTTTTCTGTGGTGTAATTTTTTTTATTTTACTGCATTGGGACATTCAGTGGTAAGATTTACATCTAGAAAAAAAATATATTTGAATATTAATTATACCCACCTTTCATTCTAGTCTCAAATTTGGCAAAGAAGGACCATGGGGCAGTGTTCAGACGATTCTCTCCAGTTCAGAAAATCTGGTTATTAAAACACAGAGATTGGAAGAACCACAACCAAGTTCTTATTGCCTCAGTCTCCTGGACATGAATTATATAAATGGAGTACTCCTGCTATAAATGGAGCATACATTCTGAGCTCTACTGTTGTATTCAGTTCTATGGTATTTGAGCTGTTAAAATAATTTCAGCCTAATTGGAGGCCATGCTGAAAACTATTCTCCCATGTCATTGCACATAGGTCATTGCACTGAGTTAATTGTCCTGTTTCCCAAAAGAAAAGATTTGAAAGGGCCACATTTCTTTACAGTATATGTATGTATTGTTTAGCACTCAAAGGTCTGGTGGTATGTGACATTAGTGGGTGAATAGAGTACTGGATTAGGATAGTATATGGGCTTTGAATTGCAATATTGGCTGTACTGTAGTGTAATGTGAGAGTGGTGTCAGTAACTTTTGCTCAAAATCAGGACTAAATGGAGGGTATTTGATACAAAGACATTACTTAACTTGCAAACATTGAGAAACTCTGGTCTATCTGCTAGTAGACCTATTTATGGAAGTCTGGAAAATGTACCGTATATGTACAAATTTGACACAGGCAAAACTTATGCATTTGGCTCCACATTAATATTTCAGAGAGATGCTAGAAGGATTCAGGCTGTGTTGAAAGCCAAGGGTGGATTTACAAAATACTAATAAAATAATAAAAATTTAAATTTAGAATTTTAGGAGCATAACAGCAACAATGCAGTTACATGACAAGAGAGGCGTAACTAGAAATGATTGGACCCCACAGCAAATTTTTGAATGGGACCCTCTCCACCAGCAACTTTATTGCAACTCTCGACTCCTGTGCAACCCCCACTCCTGAGGCTAGTCAAGATCGTGCTCTCAGACAAGACCCGGCAGCCAGTCCATCTGTTCCTAAAGTGTCACTGTATACAGTATAATGTCATTGTATAATACTGTTGAGGGGGCCCAAACAATGAAATATTTTAGTCCTCCTTCTAGGAGGGCCCCTTTTGACTTCTGGCCCCAAAGCAGCGGCTTCCCTTATAGCTACGTCCCTGATGACAAGAATCTGCATAACTAATCATATGCTAACTAGTTACAAGTCCAAGTTATATATGAGACAGCCAAGATGATTGTCTATAAAATGATGGGAGTCTCATGTTTGAAGCTGTAGTGGATGGTGAGATATGGAGCCTGAAAGTAAAAAGTTTCAAACATTGTTACCCTTTTGCTCAACAGTGTACATATAGGGGTCAATGAAGACAGGCTGAACTATGTTGGTTGCAGTGTCGTACTGCCAATAGAGGCAGGCCAGGTGGCTGCTATGGGGCCCGAGGGAGGGGGGGGTGGAGTGGATGGAAGGCACTGCCCCCTAATTACACTATTACAACAATGGCTGCTGTGGTGCAGCCAGCACTTCTGTCTTGAGTCCCTATCTGGGCCTCCGATGGGCCCTGCTTTCCTTGAGCTCCGGGCCCTCCTCCACCACCTCCACATACTTTGAGCATGTCCCTGAGCTGGCTCCGGTACTCCGGTAGTAACTTCCTGACACAGAACAGAGTGGGAGGGGTTTGGGAGTCAGGACCTGCTGCGCAGCCACAACAGATAATGTAAGTAACTGTATGTGCACTAGGAAAAGTCAAATAAAATAAAATAAAATGGCCATCAACGGGGATGGGGGGACTTTGGTTATTGAATATACGAGGGGGAGGGGGGGAATTATATATAAAAAAGAGGGAGCCATATGTAAGGGATCGCTCTCCCCCGGGGGTTGGCAATGACAAACTCTTCATCAAACGAGGGGTTTCCAGACCCAAAACCGTGCTTTATTGTCTCACTTTATGCAGTACAAACGATCTTTTTCAGTTATAACATCACTGGGCAAGGCACAAGCACCATAAAGCATGAATACAAAAAATAAACACCTGTCCATCTGGACTCTAACTAACATGTAGGTTTCTATCTCACCTCTAAGTCACCGTTCACACAAGTGGATAGATCCGGCTTCTTTCAGCCTCATGGTCTGCCAGCCGTGCAGCCTTCAAACACACAAGTCTGGTCTCTGGGGCCTTTCTCTCACCAGGCTTCCCCCCACACTGAGGATTGCAGCTGACTTTAAATCAGAACCGTGGACATGGGCCACATGTGAAACTTGGAGTGGATCATGGGGAATAAGCACCCACCCAGCTCTTTGCTTATTCCCAATAAAGCCTGGCCCGGATAAGCTGAAACCAGCCATGCTAAGTAACAACAGTGTCCACCATCTATTCTAGTGGACACTCTAGCTACTGGCTTTTACTTCACCAAGGGCCAGGCACCTTGGTGGCACGTTCCATAAACTTTGTATATACTAAGGGTAGAGGAGGTCATTGTATATACTACGGGGGACGGGGGCATTCTATATACTATGAATACAGAAGGTGTGTTATACTATGAGTGGGTGTGTGACAGCATTTTACATACAGGGGGCATTATCCTACAGGGGACATTACACATATGGGCACTGCAGGGGGTTAATACATTTTTTACAAATGTTGTACTTCATATTTGTGTGGCGGAGGGTGGCTTGGGGTCCAATACTGAGTTTTGCTATGGGGCCCCATGATTTCTATGTACGCCCCTGGTTGGTTGCATGCATGTCAAAAAAGCCACCCAGGGTGTAATACCTCCTTCACCCATCAGTGGATCCAAGTAGCCCAAAATCATGATAGCTCATGGCAAAAAAGGCAGGACTATAGCTACTCTATTTTCATATTGCAAGTAGGCAGAATCTGTGAGTAATGGTAAGACCACAACGCATTTCAGACAAGAGAAATCCATTGTCTCATTGTACCTGATCAAAAGAGTTCAATTTCATTTTTTGCCTCAGGAACAGGACTTGCCCATTTTTTCCTTTTGTGACATGATCATCCTTTAATTTAAAATAATATTTTAGGCACAATATATGTCAAGTATGCTACTGCAATACAAGTGCCACACCAAATTATGAAAGACAGCTGTCTAAAGTCAACGTAACTGAAATCTACTCTGTACCTTTAATTAGTCATCTTTGTTCTAAAGTCTGCTCTCAAGCTCATTGCTTTCTTCACAAACTTTCTTTCCTGCAATACTCCAGGGATTGGAAAGATTAGGGTTTTTCCCACCCGCTTGAGATGAAAGGGAATAATATAGACAGTGAGAGAGCGGTGTAGAATTCTAAAGACGGCAAAACTCATTATTTTTTATCTCGCCTATGACCTTGCTACATTAATATCTATATATTTTATCCTTTTTACTTTGAAAGTTACATTTTCTTGGGAATATTTAGTCTAAAGCAAGGGAAGATGAAAGCATTTAACTCTTTAGTTATTAGAAGAACCAGCTATTAAAGTGGATAAATAACTGGGGAAGTTCAGCCAAGTGTATTACCTCCCAGGGGAAAGAAGTCCAGATAGCATGGCTCATGAGCAGGCATTTTCTAGGCTATGCTGTATACACATTGGTCTCCCAATAAGTGCCCATAAGACAGGATCTGTAGCATACAGGATGCTGTAATTACATGCTATATGCTACATAAGTGCACTACATAAATAATTCCACTGCTGTAATCTGTAATGCTGTGTGCGCATAAAGTAATGAAATGCTTTGTTATCTTCTGCACTTCTAATTTAGTTAGGATTTTAATTCATTTTTTTTAACTTGAAAATGTTCTTTTTGTAACAGAATAATAGCTTTCCAGTTACAAATCTATGAGGAACATACCATTTGCTGTCTGTAGAACCAAGGCTTGGTACATAGACTTTAGTGATTAATAATACTTCACCATCCCACTCAGCCAATTGTAAAATTTAAAGTTTATCTGTCACCATACTATGTTGTCCTATTTAAAGGCAAGCTGGGATGGGGTAGGCTAGTCTAAATGCACATACAATATGGTGCCATTTGTCTAATAACTCATAATTATGAGTCTGCTGCATTCATGAGGGGAGCACTCACCTCATCTATCTCATCGGTGACTGATGTTTGCCTTGTATCTGTGTGTGCACATGTGGTAGCCATCGGTCACTGGTGGGAGAGCAGAAAGAGGTGCCAAGAGCCAAGGTAGAACTCTCGATTTCTACTTAGGCCAACTGACACAAAATGGAGGCTTCATAAGAACTTAACTAAAGAAGAGATGGCTAATAGAGATGAGCGAGCATACTCGTCCGAGCTTGGTACTCGTTCGAGTATTAGGGTACTCGTAAGTACTCGCAGCTCGGACGAGTATCTCGCCATACTCGAGGAAATGGCAACTTCCGCATCGTGCTTTTCTGGCGCCTAAAAACACAGCCAATCACAAGCCAGGAGACTCTACAGTACACCCAGCATCACGTGGGGCCCTTACATGTCGATAGCAGGGGTTGGCTGGCCTGATCAGGTGACCCTGGAATATACTACCGACTGGCCGCGGCGCTCGGCTCAGATGCCGTCTGGATGTCGAAGGGGTAGAGCTGCTGCCTTTCAGGGACAGTGTTAGGGCCTGCATTTAGTTGTCTGTTAGGCAGGGATCACCCACAAAGAACCCAACAGCCCTTCTAAGGGCTAGAAGACATTTTATTTTTTATTTTTTTTGTCACTTGGCTGGCTGGCACTAGTAGTGCAGCTATCGCCATATCTAACCCTGTTTTTTTTTTTTTTTCTATCTCAGTGATACAAATCCATT
>ONZH01018355.1:0-41191 GCA_900303285.1 Rhinella marina | reverse complement strand
AGACGCTTCTGAAAGCGTCTGGTTGCCATGGTAACCATCGGGACGCTGCCAGAGCAGAACAGCGTCCCGATGGAAGGGGGAGGGAGCTTCCTCCCCCTCTTCAGCCCACACCATCGGCGCTGCCAGCGCACCGCAGCGCCGATGGGAGAGGGAGCTCCCTCCCTGTTAACCCTTTCCATGCCGCGGTCCCTACGGACCGTGGCATGGAAGGGGTTAAACTGCTGACATCGGCGCCAGCACCGATGTCAGCAGTTTGAAGCAGAGTATCAGCTGTATGCTGATACTCTGCTTCACCCGCTCCGCTCGGCCATCCTGAACATCCAATGCGGCGGCGATGCCGCCGCCATATCATCCGCCCGCCCGCCGCACGCCGCCCGCCGCCCGCCGCACATTACACCCCCCCCACCCCCACCCCTGGAAAAAATAGCGATCTGGGGTGGGGGGGGGTGTATATAGTATAGATAATATTTATTTATTTATTTTAATTTCATTTTAATATTGCATCGCTGTGATTGGCTAGTCTGTATAGACTAGCCAATCACAGCGATCGCTAGCCCGGGACCGCCCCCATTGGTCTCGGGCTGGTAAGCTGAGACCCCTGGCTGTAAGTAACAGCCGGGGTCTCAGCGCTGTCACCATGTCAGCAGACATGGTGACAGTTTAATGTAATGACGAGTATACTCGTCATGGAGCGTTAAATAGCAGTGCTCCATGACGAGTATACTCGTCATATAGCGTGAAGGGGTTAAAATGAACAACCCAACAAACACGAATTCACTGTTTTTTTGGCAAGTCAACTTCACTGACTACGTTAGCACAATATCATGCTTTTCTGTTTGGATGGCAAATAACGCCGCAAATAGTTATTTAAAATGAAGAACCCCACAAACACAGATTCACTGTTTTTTTGGCAAGTCAACTTCACTGACTACGTTAGCACAATATTACTCTTTTCTGTTTGGATGGCGAATAACGCCGCAAATAGTTATTTAAAATAAATAACCCCACAAACATGGATTCACTGTTTTTTTGGCAAGTCAACTTCACTGACTACGTTAGCACAATATCACGCTTTTCTGTTTGGATGGCGAAAAATGCCGCAAATAGTTTTTTAAAACGAACAACCCCACAAACACGGATTCACAGTTTTTTTGTCAAGTCAACTTCACTGACTACGTTAGCACAATATCACAGTTTTCTGTTTGGATGGTGAATAACGCCACAAATAGTTATTTAAAATTAACAACCCCACAAACACGGATTCACTGTTTTTTTGGCACGTCAACTTCACTGACTACGTTAGCACAATATCACGCTTTTCTGTTTGGATGGGGAATAACGCTGCAAATAGTTATTTACAATGAATAACCCCACAAACACGGATTCACTGTTTTTTTGGCATGTCAACTTCACTGACTACATTAGCACAATATCACGCTTTTCTGTTTGGATGGCGAATAACGCCGCAAATAGTTATTTAAAATTAACAACCCCACAAACACGGATTCACAGTTTTTTTGTCAAGTCAACTTCACTGACTATGTTAGCACAATATCACAGTTTTCTGTTTGGATGGTGAATAACGCCACAAATAGTTATTTAAAATTAACAACCCCACAAACACGGATTCACAGTTTATTTGGCACGTCAACTTCACTGACTACGTTAGCACAATATCACGCTTTTCTGTTTGGATGGTGAAAAACGCGGCAAATAGTTATTTAAAATGAACAACCCCACAAACACGGATTCACTGTTTTTTTGGCAATTCAACTACACTGAAGAATGTATCACTATATGGCGCTTGTCTATTTGTATGGCGAATAACACCTCAACTATTTCTTTCACGTTTACATGCTGCCAATCACGGATTATATATGTTTTTCCCCAAACACAACCCAAAAGATATGTTTATTTTTTATTTTATTTTATTTTTTTTAAATTTATTTATTTATTTTTTATGTACCCCAAACAAGGCTCTGACCCTCTAACTGCACTGCAAAAAGCGACACTAGAGGTGCTTCTTTGAATAAAGCACCCCAAAACAGCCTTTAGAACAGAGTGCAGTGCTGTCTAACAGGCTAACCCCTATGCCCACTCACTGCTGCTCAGTGTACCAGAATAGCAATTTCACTGCCTGATAATCCCCTATGGATTCTGTCTAGAAATCATCCCTCTCCTATCCCTGCAATTCAGATTATCTATCCCTGATCTCCTCATTTCTTTTCTTTAGGAACATTTTTCTTTCACTTGCCCTATCTCTCCTGACGTCTGTCTCTGGTCTAAAATCAATAGCAAATGGCGGATTTTGGCGGAGCTATTTATAGGGCTGTGACATCACAGGACCTGGCTGGCTGCTAATTGGCTACATTTCTTCATGTGATTGCATTGTGGGTGTTTACTTCTTTGTCCCAGAAATCCTTCCCCCATGTCATGCCATGTGCTTGCGGCCATTTTAGGAAAAAAAAAAAAAAGATTTGTTACTACGAATCGGCATGAAATTCGCTTTCGTTGTGAATAGAATTTTCCATGAAATTTGTAATGAATTCCACTTCGTCAGCTTCGATTCGCTCATCTCTAATGAAAAGCTTTGAGTTTGTTTGGTCAAATTTTTGTGAAATTCGTAATAAACCCGTTCTGTTGTGAATCAATTCGCTAATTCGTAGTATGGACAATTCTTAAAGTTTCCTCTACATAACTTCAGAGAGCCAGCGTAGTGCCTTTTTAAGACCGGCGTCTAAAATGCGGTCTTTAAAAAGGTTATCTAATGGGGAGGTGCAGTGGCAGCCGGGCAGCGACGTGGGTGCCGGGGAGCAGGTAAGTATAATATATACGAAGGGCCTGGGCATTGGGGGGTCATCATCGAGGTTGCATAACCCCTTTCATAAATGTTCCCCATTGTCTTCTTCCCTTGCTTTGTGTAGTGTGTCCTCTTCGGTTTCATAATGTAGTAAAAGGCATGATATACCTTGCCAGCTGTCCTGGTATGGGACATGCTCTGAGTGATCTGTGAGCCTGCTCAATGACAATAGGCTCTGAGTAATCATTTTCCAGCAATTCTATATGACAGCTGTTTCACTGTAGATTGTAAGGATTCAGGTTCTATGTCTTAGGTTATGCCTCTTATGCGAACATTGTTGCGTCTTCCTCGATTGTCCTGATCTTCCAGATCATATAAAAAAGTCATATATAAAGTTAAGATACTTTTGGGACATTTGGAATAGGGATGAGCAAGCACAACCACCACAGATGGATTGAAGGGTGGTCATACCCATGAAAACGAGCAGTGTATTGTGTGATGGAAAGAAGAATCCAGCTAGCAAAGGAAGCAATGTGGACAATCACAATACAATAGTAAGTGCCTTGTATTTATTTATTAGGGTTCATGTCATGCTAGGCCAGTGATTTAATCGTCCACTACTTCCTCTTCCTCTTCGGGAAGGAATTTTTTCCCTTAAAGTGAGGAATATTGGCTTCTACCTCACAGGGTTTTTTTTGCCTTCCTCTGGATCAACTTGCAGGATAACAGGCCAAACTGGATGGACAGATGTCTTTTTTCAGCTTTATAAACTATGTTACTATGTTACTTCTTCACTCTGGTCCTCATCCTGACAAGTTGACGTTCAGTGCTGCTGACACTCAAAAACATTTGGGTTGAGGGTCTGCTGCTGATCTGAACTTCTAAAACATTAGGGGCGAGTGCCTACTGCTGAGCTGACCGTGTAAAACATTCGGGTTGCCGATTATATTCAAACTACCAGCTTGATTGATGTGATTACAACACCAATATACAAGGTAGCTCCCAAAAGTATCTGGAAGTGATAACAAATTCAGGTCTAAATCAGTTTCCCTTTATTTCAGTCTTCACACGTTTTTAAATTTTTTTTTTGTTAATTATACTCAAACTAGCAGCATATATACGTGATTACTAAAACAATAAAAAGGGTAGTGCACAACATTATCTGAGAGGCCCAAAAATGTCTGGGCTACAGAAAGGTTCCAAACGAAAGACCCAAAGCCAGAATGTGGGTAGTAGCAGCACCAACTATTCGTCCAGAAGTAGTAGTAGTAGTAGGCCGCAGTTGTCCCTTCTGACTTCGGAAAGGTGCAACATGATGACTTGAGGAGAAACAAGATGATATTATTGTGGATTGGTTGGCTCACTCCTCCTCTCAGTCACAGAAGGATGACATGAAGGTGACTTCAGAGTACGACACCGCGCCATGGAGCCAGGGGTCACAGCGTTCCTCCTGTTCCTACAGCCCCAAAGGAGGCTTTCAGTGGAGTCCTCAGTTTTCACTGCCTGCTTCCTTTTTCCTAAGAAGTGCCAAGAAAACCCCACCACACCCT
This sequence comes from Rhinella marina, assembly GCA_900303285.1. Lineage (NCBI taxonomy): Eukaryota > Metazoa > Chordata > Amphibia > Anura > Bufonidae > Rhinella > Rhinella marina. The sequence goes on along the minus strand of ONZH01018355.1, from coordinate 36,841 downwards.
AGTCAATGTCAAGTCAATGTTTGGGCTGCCCTAAGGTTGAGGTTGGTGAACCCATGCGTGTTGATGGTGGTAGTTAGAGATGAGCGAATTTTTCAAAAATTCGATTCGGCTGGATTGCTGAATTTTCCGAAAAGATTTGCTTCGATCCGAATAAATTTGTGGCGAATCGCGTTAAAAAACGGCTACTTCCGGGTTGCAGAGAGCCTGGATAATGTTGTAGAACACTGTGCCTTGCAGTAAAACGCATAGGGAGTCTACTGTGGTAGTGAAAGAATACTGTGAGCCAGTGTGACACGCACATAACAGGCGTCGCTCTTAGAATCGCTGCACACTTTTATGTATTTGGGCAGTTAAGGGGCCAAAACTCACCAAATAACTCAAGTCTAAACTTAGCCTTACAGGTCAATGTTAGCGCCAGCTATAAAGAATCGTGCAAACGCCCAAGATCCTACTAGAGCGCCAAAAGCACACACGTCTTTTACACCAATTCACTGATTCCACATACATTTTGACAGAACCTGTACTATTACACGCTTATATAAGCAGAGCCCCCCCAGACAGCGTGGAGATGGCAGTGGCAGCAGCATCAGCCGACTATAGAGTGGCACGACGACAGTATGGCCAGGTGGCAGCAGCATTAATAGGCCACAGAGTGGCAGAATGACATGCCCTGGAAGTGGCAGCAGCAGTGGAAGTAGTAGTACAATTTGGAGGCCACAGAGTGGCACAATTACATAATTTTGACGTAGCGGCAGCTAGGAGACAGCATGTGGAGATGGCGGCTGCAGCAGCATCAGCCCGGAGAGTGGCATGGTGACATACCCTCAAGAGCAGACCGTAAAAAAGAATTCTTGGCCTTTTGGTTAAGATGAACTGTAGTATATGTTCTTATCAGTATCGGGGCTGGTTATGCCAGCGGACGGGAACGTAAGAAAGAGGAGGTGCAGTGAAGGCTCCAGCTTTGCCTCAACTGTGAAAAAATGTCAGTATTGACACAGTACGCCAAGAAAGCTCAGAGTTCCATCTTGAGATCGAGCTGGCGGTCTGCAGGGAGCTGAGCTACCACCTGTGGGAGCCCCTGCCTCTCACCTCCCCCATGCTCATCGCTGAGTGTCCCGGGGACCGGAATCGTTTACTTTTAAAAATTCGAGTATTCAAAACAAACAGGGTTTCCTGTATACTTGAGCTATGAATAATGGAATAGGACTACAGAACGTACAAAAAATTTACGAGTGACATGCACTGCCGAGCAGAAGGTCCAAAAAATTCTAATCAATTTTGAGGCCACAGAGTTGCAGAATGACAGACCCTGGAAGAGGCGGCAGCAGCAGTCGGACAAATTTACTAGGCCAACGAGTGGCACTGTAACAGCATCTGCAAGAGGCAGCAGCAGTCAAATACATTTCAAGGCCACAGAGTGGCACAGTAACAGCATCTGCAAGAGGCAGCAGTCAAATACATTTCTAGGCCACAGAGTGGCACAGTAACAGCATCTGCAAGAGGCAGCAGTCGAATACATTTCAAGGCCACAGAGTGGGAGAGGCAGCAGGAGTCGTACTCATTTTAATGAGACAGACTGGCACAGTGAAATACCCTGGGAGAGGCAGCAGCAGTCATAAAAATTTAAATGCAACATACCGTAGAGTGGCACAATTACATAATTTGGAGGTAGCGGCAGCTAGGAGACAGCGTGTGGAGGCGGCAGCAGCATGAGTAGGCCACAGAGTGGCACAATTACATAATTTAGAGGTAGCAGCAGCTAGGACACAGCGCGTGGAGGCGGCGGCAGCAGCATGAGTAGGCCACAGAGTGGCACAATTACATAATTTGGAGGTAGCGGCAGCTAGGACACAGCGTGTGGAGGCGGCGGCAGCAGCACGAGTAGACCACACAGTGGCACAATTACATAATTTGGAGGTAGCGGCAGCTAGGACACAGCGTGTGGAGGCGGCTGCAGCATGAGTAGGCCACAGAGTGACACAATCACATAATTTGGAGGTGTGGAAGTGGACCTTCCCAGTAACTGCATTGGTCAGGGCACGGGTTATGTTACAGGACACATGCTGGTGTAAGGCGGTGAGGGCACACCGGCAAAAATAGTGGCGGCTAGGTACTGAGTAACGAGGGGCAGTCACCGCCATCAGACTGTGAAAAGCCTCAGTGTCCACAAGCAACATTTTCAGCGCCAGCAATTTGTAAAGGTGTGCATTTAGTGCTATGGCCTGTGGGTGGGTGTCTGGGTATTTGCACTTTCGTTCAAAGGCCTGGGGTATGGACATCTGTGCGCTTTGCTGAGACACAGGAGTGGATGTGCTTGCTGATGGTGCTTGCAAGGTTCCAGGTGCAGGGGGGGGGCATCTGGGCCTGCGTCTTGGCTAGCACGTAACACAGGGAAGAGGAGGCAGCGGTGTGACCCGCAGACACAAATTGTGGATCCAGATGTTTGGCCCACCTATTAGGGTGCTTTGCTGCCATGAAGATCATGCTGGTGGTGGTCAGGTTGCTAGTGTTCATGCCCCTGCTCATTTTGGTATGGCACAGGTTGCAAATGACAATTCTTTTATCGTCCACACTTGTTAGTGTGGCCTGCCTTCTCCCTTTTGCCACCCCACCGCCTCTTCCAGCCTGTTGCGGTGCTGCACATCCCTCCCCCTCTGTACTGCTGTCCTCGCTCAGCTTGCCTCCTTCCCATGCTAGGCCAGTGATTTAATCGTCCACTACTTCCTCTTCCTCTTCGGGAAGGAATTTTTTCCCTTAAAGTGAGGAATATTGGCTTCTACCTCACAGGGTTTTTTTTGCCTTCCTCTGGATCAACTTGCAGGATAACAGGCCAAACTGGATGGACAGATGTCTTTTTTTCGGCCTTATAAACTATGTTACTATGTTACTTCTTCACTCTGGTCCTCATCCTGACAAGTTGACGTTCAGTGCTGCTGACACTCAAAAACATTTGGGTTGAGGGTCTGCTGCTGATCTGAACTTCTAAAACATTAGGGGCGAGTGCCTGCTGCTCATCTGACAGTGTAATACATTAGGGGTGAGGGTGTGCTGCTACTTGCGCTTTACGTACAAGTAAATATATGTTTCCTAACAATATTTCCTCTAAAATCGATGTTGTCTTGGGTTTTGGGGGGTATTTTTGTCATTCCGTAAAAGTGGCGTAATACTCGGACATCATGGTTAATAGCAGCGACTTCGGTGTCCAAGATGCATCCAGACATCCTCCCCATGCTGTTCCCTAACCATTTCTGTGGTGTTTCCACCATTTTCTGACGTTTCCCTATGGACCAGACACCCTCCCCTCTGCAGAGCAGGGGGTGCCTGGTCTTCTCCCATTGACTTCTATTATACTCGGGTGCTTGACCAAGCACTCGAGCACCACCTAGTGTTCGGCCAGAGCACCTGAGCATCGGGGTGCTCGATCATCACTAGTAACCTGGAGAGACTGGACTTACTTTTGCAAGTGCATGTGTGTGTTATCTGCCAAATTGTCCCAGTAAAGTACAGTGAACTTGTTACCCCTAACAGGGGCCTCGCCATTGCATTGAATTGCACATTTGCCACATTTGTACTATTGCACATTTGCCCTTCTTGCCATTGCATTGAGAGAGCCCTGCCTTGCCTGAAATCCATTTCCACCAAGGGCAGGGGCTCAAAATTAAGTTGTGCCCTTGGGAGAAGAAAAGGTGCATCCTTCCCATCGATGCACAGCTCATCATGAGGATCGCCACCGTAAGTACTACTACTCCCATGTGAACCACAGTTACAACTACCCTTTTTTTCACCTTTCTGACAAAGCCTAATTTTGCAAATCTGACATCTTACTTTATGTTGTAATAACTTTGAAATTCTCTTATTGTCTTAGTGCTTCTACAATTGTTTTTTCATGACACACTGTAGTTCAAGCTAGTGGTAAAAACATTTTAAAAACATAGCAACTTTCTAAATTTGAAATTTTCTGCTTTTAAGACAGATGGTGGATATCTAACAAAATAGTTAACATTCACCATATGTCTACTTTATATTGGCATCATTTTGTACATGTCATTTTATTTTTTTAGGACATTAGAAGGCTTATAATTTTAGAAGCATTTTTTTCAAATTTTCAGAAAAATTTCCAAAAACAACTTTTTTAATGATCAATTCAGTTCTGAATTGACTTTGAGGTATTTACTTAAGATAAACCACCCATAAATAACCCCATTTGAGAAACTAAACCCTCACATTATTAAAAACTGATTTTAGAAATTTTGTTAACATTAGGTGTTTCAGAGAAATTAACGCAAAATGAGTCTGAAATGTAATAATTTTATTTTTTTTGCAGATTTTCCATTTGTTTTTGTAACACAGCAAGGGTTAACAGAAAAAAAATGAACCTCAATGTTGATTACCCTGATTCTGCAGTTTCCAGAAGCATCCTAAATATAATTGTACATTGATGTATGGGCACATAAGCTCAGAAGAGAAACAGCACCATAGGGCTTTTGAAGGGCAGATTTTGCTGGAATAGATTTTGAGCACTGTCACATTTGAAGAGACTCTTGGGTACCTCTAGAGTGGAAACCCCAAAAAGTAGCCTATTTTTTTTCCACAAGGGATAACTGGAGAAAAAGCACACTAAAAATTGTTACGAATTTTATCCTGAATACAGAAACACGCCATATGTGGCAGGGCACAGAAGGGACTGAATGCTATGTTGCTTTTGGAGGGCAAAGTTTGCCAGAATGGTTTATAGGTGCCATGTCACATTTCAAGAAACCCTGAGGTGCCCCTGAAATGGACCCCCCCCCAACAGTGACCCTATTACTTTATATTTACATATTTTCTAATAAAATGTGTGGTCTTAAACTACTGTATAGGCACATGGCAGGGCACAGAAACTAAGGAATGCCATTTGGCTTTTTGAGGGCAGATTTTGCTAGAATGGTTCTCGGGTGCAATGTGACATTTGCAGAGCCTTTGAGGTACCAGTACAGTGTAAAACCCTAAAGAGTAACCCCATTTTGGAAACTAAACCCTTCAAGGAATTCACCTAGGGGTACAGTAATTGGCTTGTCACCATAGGTGTTTTTGGATTTTTCTAAAATTTGGACATGAAATGAAAAATTACATTGTAGTTCAACTATATGTAGTTTTAGCCGCAAATGTTTAATTTTCACATTTTGTTACATCAATGCCCCCTATGTGGTCATAAGGTCCTGTTTGGGTACACTGCAGGGTTTAGAAGAGAAGGTACTTATTGTTAATGTGAGGCACATGGTGATATCATTTTATACCTCCATACACCTCACATTAATAATAAGAAACTCCATCCTGTACCCAACACATCGACCATACGGCACACCCAGTAACAGTAACACTTAGGTGGAACGCCATATGGAGCGACATTGGGGCAGCCAAGAGCTGTTCCAGATTATATTTGTTATGAGTGTCTAATTAATTGTACAGTGTTATACAGTTGTTAAATTCTGCTGAAAAAGAGCTGTTTAACCACGAAACGGAGTGTCCATTAACAATCTGTTAATGGCTGCGTGGGGATGTGAGTTGTGAATCAAATCTTTAATAAACACACTGTTTTATGGGTGAAACCCTAAATCAGAGCTGCATTGCATTTAGTTGTTTCCTGTTTTCTATACACAGACTGTTGCCTTTATAAAGTTTGGGAACACAGACATCGTAAAATAACCATTGCATTAACAAATGGCAAATCGTTAATAGTAAAATGGCTAATTGCATACTGATTACATATACATATTTTTAAAACATTATCCTTTTATCTTTCATTTGAATCCCCTTGAGTCGTTATCATAATGTTTTGTCTACAATCTACTCACAGAAATTTTCCATCTGGCTGTGCTCCAGAGTATAATTTTCGCTCAGCTTCTTCTCTGCTTATGTTCCCATGGTACCATGCCATTTTTTCATGAGCAGTTGTAGCAATGAGTTTCTCCACCTGTGGAGCTTGGCTAATGATTGCTTGTTCTAAAGCATCTCCCTGTATTATCAATTGAGAATGTGTAAAAAAATATGACGAAACTAATGGTGGTGCATTTAAATAGTAGCATAACATGCAGAATACATATGACCCATGCTGATCGCTGGGAATCGTGGCCCTGAAGGCCTATCCTAATGATACTGTATGTGCATACCAGTAATATATACTTTTAATAGTGGTAGTATAATAGTAAATGCACAAAAACATAGTTAGTAACATGGCCAACATGCAATGGAAACATTGAACATAAGTTAAAGGGGTTGACCCATCTGGCATATTTATGGCATATCCACAAGAAATGCCATAAATGCCCCATTGGTGTGGGTCCCATCCCACCTATTATAAGAAAGGGGAATGTTGTCAAGCTTAGCCAGGAATAATGAAGTGGCTCTACATGTGCAGTTCTCTCCATACACTTCAATAGTAATTCCAAAAAATATATATCCACTATTTTTGTAAGTGGTGTTGCAGCGACCCCCCTGAAGAGCTGGTTTAGAAGATAGGAGTGGTAGTGAACTGCAGAAGTGTTGTGTACTTCCTCAGGCCGTTGCTTCCTGGGGATTAGTGCAATGGAAATACAATAGTTCTTCTTTGGCACCAGCAAGGATATGGAGGCAGGTTGGTTGGTGGCTCCAATTCTGCACTTAGGTGATACTGGCCTAGTGGTTATTTGGTGATGGGTGGCTTGGCTGTAATCCCTAACCTTACAGTAGTTTCTGTAGATGCTGATGTGGCAGTTCACTCTGCTGTCTGTCTTCTGTATATATTACATGACAGCAGGACCAGTGTTGTGTTTTTGTTAAGACTGTGATTGTGTTGTCATGTAATACACACAGGAGTCAGAATGTGTTGCATCAACTGTATTTACTTGAACTCTAATACAACCAGCCCACTCTTACCAAGAGAGGAGGAACAGTGAGGTTAACTCAGTTCCTGCTAACCTTTGCCATTTCTTCCTTTCTGGTAGTAACAGCCAGGAAACAAACAATAATACATTATATAATAATACAATTTGTAGTACCCCCAGGTCTGGGGTACTACTTTCAACACTGAAGTGAATGGAAGGAGCCTTGCATACATACCTACCTCATCATTCCTGGCTGGGCACAATACGGCCCCATTCTTGAGTAGGTCCCAAAGGTGAGACATGCACCAATGAGATGAAACTGCTCTTTTATGAACTGCCTCTTTAGTGAACTCATGTACAGGAGCTTTTATTGTCTGAGTAGCCTAAATATAAGTATTATGGAATAGATTTCAAAACATTGAATATTATACAATACAAAATAAAGCAAAAAAAAAAAGACATGTCAGATCCATATAAATAAGTGGAGAACATTTCTGATTTGCTCTTCATTTCCAACCACCAGCAATTTCTGTATCCACATCATACAGTGTAACTCCATGACTTAAAGGGGTTGGCCAATTTCTGGCTACTGTTAACCAATATGTATGTACAATGATGATATGGCACTTACTAATTTAGCCTTTGTTAATATTCGATTCAGTTTGCTATATATAACATAAGACATTCCCCTTGTTAGGCAGATCTTCTGTATTGCCCGCATAGATGGTTGCTGATGGAGGATGATGTGACCAGACAAATAACTTAGTCTCCGCCATTCAACTTGCAACAATGCGAGTACAGGTGGCAGGTAGAGTGTATTTCAATGGAGGGGACATCACATGGAGGTGATTTGCCTGGTCACATGATCCTCCATCAGAAGCCATCTTTTGGACAGGACCTCCATGTGGACAGCACAAAAGACTTGACAAACTAGGAGGCATAACTTATAATATACTTATAAAATATAAAAAAGTACACAGCATTTCAACAAAGGCTATATTTTTAAGGGCTCATGCACATGACCGGTGCCGGCCTGTGGCCGTATTGCGGCCCGCATACGCCCGGTCCGCAATACACGGGCACCGGCCGTGTGCAGCCCGCATCATGGATCGCGGACCTATTCACTTCAATGGGTATGCAATCACGGAGATGCGGAACAGAGGCTCGGATCGGAACACCACAGAAGCACTACGGTGTGCTTCTGTGGTGTTTCTAGCCATGCCTCCGCAACGTAAAAAAGTATCGCATGCACTACTTTTTGCGGTACGGACCGTCTGATGCGGATCGCTGACCCCATTCAAATGAATGGGTCCTCAATCCGAATGTGGCGGCCCCACTGTCAGTGCCCGTGCTTTGTGGACCGAAAATTAAGGTCCACAGCACGGGCACTGAACGCATGTGTGCATGAGCCCTTAGTGCCATACAGTCCTCTCACAAACACATTGGACAAAAAGTGGCCAATATTTTGCACTTCGGCCACCTGTAGCACATGCAAGTCCACATCGGGAGCTCTGCTTAGCCCAGCACTGACATTCTTTCAAACTTGTGACTTGTGTGTTCTTTTTACCTCATTGTGCCAATATTATATGTGAGTGAGCAATGGAAATCATACTCACAAGTTGCTGGTACAAAACCTTTTGTTTCTTTTATTTCTTTAATTTATTCCAATATAAAATGGTACATCATAAGGGAAGCTGAGACAGACATCGTTCACACCTCCTCCCCTCCACATGACGTTTTGGGAAAACACAAATACATGAGTCAGGGCTTGTTCACACATCAGTTATTTGATCAGTTATTTCCATCAGTTATTGTGAGCCAAAACCAGGTGCGGGTCAAAAACACTGAACAGGTGCAGATCTTTTCATTATACCTTATCTCTGTTTAGTGTCCACTCCTGGTTTTGGCTCACAATAACTGATGGAAATAACTGATCAAATAACTGATATGTGAACAACCCCTTAGGCAGCGTGTTCTCCCAAAACGTCAAATGTAGGGGCGGAGGTGTAAACGATGTCTGTCTTAGCTTCCCTCATGATGTACCATTTTATATTGGAGTGAAGTAAAGAAATAAAAAGAAACAAAAGGTTTTGTACCAGTGACTTGTGAGTATGATTTCTATTGCTCACTCACATACAATATTGGCACAATGAGGTAAAACTAACACACAAGACAAAAAGTGGCCAACCTCTTTAACCCCTTCAGGACCCTTGGATTTTCCATTTTTGCATTTTCATTTTTCACTCCCCGCCTTCCCATAGTCCTAACTTTTTTATTGTATGAGGGCTTAGTTTTTGCGGGACAAGTTGTACTTTCTAATGGCACCATTTACATGCTAGTGGAAAGCGTGAAAAAAATTCCAAATGGGGTAGAATTGAGAAAAAACGCAATTCTGACAAAGGTTTTTATTTTATTTTTTTTTTACGCCGTACACTATGTGGTAAAATTGACCTGTTATCTTCATTCTCCAGGTCAGTATGCTTACAACGATACCACACTTGTATAATTTTTCTGGTGTTTTAATACTGAAAAAAAATTAAAACCTTTGAAAAAAGAAAATATCACCATATTCTGACCCCTATAACTTTTTTGTAGTTATGTGTACAGGACTGTGAGAGCTCATTCTTTGCGGGACGATCTGTTTTCGGTGATACCAATTTGAAATGTGTGCGACTTTTTGATCACTTTTTATAAAAAAAATTATTGGGGAGTTGAAGTGACAAAACATGGCGAATTGGGGTTTTTTTGTTTTTTTTTCCTGTTACGCCATTTGCTGTATGCCATTAATATTATATTTTAATTTTATGGGCATTTTTGCATGCAATGATGCCCAAGATGTTTATTTTTTTTTATTGGTTAAGTATTTTTATTTATATTTTAAGGAAAGGGGGTGATTTGAACTTTTATATTTTTTTATATTTATAAAAACTTTTTTTTTTTACTTTTTTTAAGTCACCTTGGGTGACAATAACTGGCAATCATTAGATTGCCCATAGTGTTCTTTGATGGCTATATAGCCATCGTTGAACACTTCATTTGCTCTATAACACGCATGCTCAACCTGTGGCCCTCCAGCTGTTGCACAACTACAACCCCCATCATTCCCGGACAGCCTACAGCTATTAGCCTACAGAAAGGGCATGGTGGGAGTTGTAATTTTACAACAGCTGGAGCGCCGCAGGTTGAGCATCCCTGCTCTATAATAATACAATGCTGCCACCTAGTGGCCTTTATTGGTATTTACCTGTAATAGGCTCCGAAGCCTGCTTGAGGCTTCAAACTATTTTATCAATGTAACAGGTTCCCCGATCTCAGCCGGGGAACGCAGTTACCAGACCGGAAGTGTGCAGCTTCCACTTCCGGGCTGCTCAGATGCCGTGGTCACATTTGACCACGGCATCTGAAGGGGAAAATGTATGTGATCAGCCTTATGGCTGATCGCATACATGTGCCGCAGGTCTCTGCTATTTAAAATAGCAAACACACAGGTGAGCGGGCTCCATGCTTAGGGACCGGACTTACATGTACATGTACAGTGGAGGTCCTTAAGGGGTTAATGAAGACTACTAAGAACATCTATTGTCAGAGTTCTAATTAAACGATAAACACAATGGTGTGAATTTTTAAGAATGCTTAGTAACAGAGGAAGACTGAAACTTAATCAACAGTAATGAATTTAGTGGATTTTAAATAGCTTCCCCTAGATTAACACAGTAATTTGGCATTGTGAATATCCCTTTACATGGGATGACACAGCAGGCGATTGTTGGGAAGGAAGTGTGCCTTCCCAGCACTGTCTGCTCGTCAGCGGAGGAGACCGCCTCATTTACATACAACGATCACCCCCACAGATGAGGAGGAGTGATCGTTAATGCCATTGCTCATCCCCATACTGACTAGTTGTTTACACAGCACGATCTACTGCCGGCAAACTATAATTTCACTGGTTCATTGGGTAATCGGCGGCATATTTACACCACTGGATAATCGCCAACAAGCATTCCTATGAAATTTGGCCTGTGTAAAGGGCTCTTAAGCCACATAAACAACTAATCAAAATGTGAAGTCATCCCCAAGGCCCCTTTACATTGCCCGAGCATCGGGCAGATCGTTGCTAACAAGCATTCATGGGAATGCTTGTTATCAATGATCTGCCAGTGTAGAGGTGCTGCTTATTACCTGAAGAACGAGCAAAACACTACATTGTTTGCTGGCAGTAGATCATGCCATCTAAACAGCACTCTGCTGCTGGCAAACAATGATTCTGCATGGGGATGAGCAATGACATTAGCAATCACTCCTCCCCATACTGTGGAGGCGATTGCTGCATATAAATGCAGCGTTCTCCTTCACTGATGGACAGGCAATTGCAACGCTTCCTTTCCAACAATTGTCTGCTCATTTGAGCAGTGTAAAGGGGCCATTAGCAAAATCTAGATTATATTAACTAAGTAAAAGAAAAGATATTTAATTCCTGTATATTTACTTTGTATATCTGGAGCTTTCCTGGTAATGTGAACATTGTCTTAAAGTATTTGAGGTCCATGGTGTTCTTATGAGATATACTCACCTCTAGTTTCCAGGTCTGCCTGACATATTCTCTCATCATATTATCTCTGATATGATCAAATACTCCAGGCTGGCATTCCACTCCATTTGGACGATTGCAGGGTCGACGAAGAATACAACATAACCCATCTTCATCTTTAGAGTAATACTCACAAAGTTCTGCTGGGCCACAGTGAGGTTTTCCTCCATATATAGCATATGTGCCATTTAGTTGCCTCTCTACTGGGTAGTGGTAAAACTGAAGGTTGAATACCACAGAAAGAACATAACCACCGAGAGTTCGCAGACACTGCCTTAGTAAGAAAAGGCCATCCATCATTCCTGCCAACTTGAGAAACTCTTCAGCATCAGCTCGAGAAATGCTGCCATAATAGAAAGGTAAGTGACCAGCAGCATCTGGCATATTTACACGTTTAAAAGGATGCTGTAAAATTAAGAATAAAATTATCATTTTAAAACATTGTTCTTTTAAGATTTCCCTTTAATATATAAGAAAAGCAACAATAACAGTAGTTTTAAAACAGAATACATGACTTTATTAATTAAGCCAGGTACAAACTAAGATCATAGATATCTAGCCCAAATAGAAAGGCTTTACAAGTGTTCCCTGGAGTTAACAATGGCCTCACATTACAATTTTTTCAGCATGCAATGGTCTTTCTTGGGCCACTCAATGGATAACATTCAACATACGTCACAGACAGGTAAGAACTGCAGTACATGTTAAACCTGTATTAGACAGGCAGATCATGAAGGTGTTTTTCAGGAAGGAAGTGTTCCTTTCTGGCAGTCTCCTGCTCATTAGCGGAGGAGACCACTGCTATTGCATGCAGAGATCTCCTCCAGAGTATAGGGAGGAGCTATCGCTAGTGTCATCGCTCATCCCCATACTAATTCATGATCATGATTGCACACCACAATCTGCCACAAGCAAACAATGATTTTTAAACATGTTGAAAGATTGAGATTGCTTGATGAACGAGCGTTTGTTCATTCATCGGGTAATCGGCTGCAGTATTACATTGCCATATCATCTCTAACGAGCATTATTGCAAATGCTCATTAGCAATGATCTGGCAGACTATCTGCCAGTCTAATACACCTTTTAGAATGGAGGTGCCAGCCAATCAGTATGAACTTTCACTAGTAAAATACCTGTATTACTGAAGTTCATATGCTGATTCGCTGTATATTGGTGCCTCTCTATAGTATAGTATATACAGTGAGTGCCAGGATAGGCTGTTCCTTTAGATACAAGATCTGTAAGGGTGTTAGAACCTATGAGTATTAGTTAGCCTTTGATCTCAGGGCCCCACAGTAGGATTCACTGACAGATTCATGCAGTCCAACATGAACATGTTTACTCAGAAATGATGCAACTAGCATGGAGGCTACAGCCTCTCTCACAAAGGGTACAGGCTTAATAGTTACAACAAAATGGTACACTTCTCAACATTGAAATCACAACACGAAGAAGGAAAAGTTGTGGAATTATGGAAATAACAGGACCGATAGACATCTTAGTGATATGCAAATTATAAAAATATTCAGTACACACCTTGGCATACTATCAATAAGCAATGAGTCTGAGGAATGTTTAGCCACGCTGAATGCACTTGGGCATGCAAATCATAAAGATCAGCTGCTGGCAGCTCCCTTTGCAATTGTTGACCCAAATATGCTCAATAGGAGATAAGTCTAGAGACATTGCGTCCATGGTAGCATGTTTAGGCCGCTCAGGCTGCTCATAGTAGCATAAGCAATATATGGCCTGTGGTCGTCCTGTTGGAAAAAAAAACTCCTGGGAAACTTTGGAGGAATGGCTGTACCACATATTCCACAACCAATTCAAAGTATCCCAAGCTGTCAGTGTTTCTGAAATGAAGAGTAGAAGGGAGTAGGACCTGTGTGATATTCTCATGTGAAGGGCTCTTCATGGAGTTGCCAAGGTGGTCTTCACTCCAGACCAATCTGTGGCTATTAGAGATAAGCGAATTTCATGTTATGAAATTCGTTCACGCTTCGTTTGGTGGTAAAAGATGAATTGCGTTATGGATTCCATGAAAGGCATTCTGGGAAGGAGAAGTCTTCAGGACACAGTACAGAGCTGTCCTATGCATGTCTCCTTCTCAAACTACACCATCCTTGTCAAAGCATATATGGTGAGAGATCTACCTCTGTTTCAGGGATATTGTGTTATGCAAAGCTGTTCAGTCAGCTTTAATTGTTACTCAGGGAGTTAAAACTGTTAAAGAAGAACTCCCGACAAAAATTTTATTTCATGTCCTGCTAGTACATGATATAATCTGTAGTGAATGTCATTTTCTTACCAGTGTCTGAATTTTTGACTTATATCATCCTGAAGTTTCTTATCTGTGTCATGTGACCAGCAATTAGACCCACTAACTCACACATAGACTTATGTGTGGACAGGAAGTCTAATTCTCTATGTATTCCTATGAGACTGAAAGTGAGGCTCCCATAGGAATGAATAGAGAAGTGACTGGCTTTCTGTCCTGGGTCAGTTGGAGGTCAGGGAGTTGGTCACATGACCCAGCTACAATAAGAAGAGAGGTTTTTACTCACAGAAACAGTCACTGATAAGAAAATGACATTCACTACAGATTATATCATGCACCTTTCTAACAGGTCAGAGAATAACATTTTTTGCGGGAGTTCTTCTTTAAATGTTATATTTTAGACTTGCAATCCTATGTATAGGCAGCCATTTTACCATGTGCCTTCATGTAATGTTATAGTACAGTACATGCTTCATGTAATGTTACAGTACATGCTATCCTATGCATTATACTTATTTGTTATTTGTATTCTTGTAGTTTTACTAAACAATCCTGTTTTACCAATCAATCAATCAATCGTATATATTCATTCAATCACATATGTACGACCTGTTGACCAATCAATAAGTTAGACTACAAAGAACAATCTTCTTTATTTGAAAGACAGGAATGGCTTATGCTGAATGTCAGACTGCACATTGTGTGAACGTGTATGAAGACAGAACAGTAAAACAGATGCTAGTCACCACGATAGTGGATCTGACTTTACGGAGCCGCCATCAGCCACGTGGTCCTACGCACAAGATTGTAGCAGCTGCCAGACAGTCACAAGAAGAAAGAGTGCAGCCCCCCAACAAGTGCAGCATGATCCAAACCACGCTGAAGTTTGTTCCTACCTAGACTGAGTCAGCACAGAGACATTGAGCAGCCAGAAAACAGGCATACAATGTCCACTAGCCATGCATCATCATTTAGGACCAGGTCACGAGCAAACTGATCTAGAAAGTCCTCAATAAAAGAAATGGATGCTTTCGCTTCTGCAAAAGATGAGGTTGCAAAAATACGGTCTTCCTTTGCTGCACAAGAGATGCAACTTAAGAAAGAGACAGCATGCCTGCAAGCATCACTAGAAAAAGAGAGAGCCTGCCTGCAAGCATCACTGGAAGAAGAGAGAGTACGAATAGAAAAAGAGAGAACATGCCTACAAGCGTCAATCGAAAAGAGACAGCATGCCTGCAACCATCACTGGAAAAACTCACTGCATATGTAGAAAGAAGCGGCAGCCACAGTAACCAAAGCAGAGTTCCTAGAAGCCATGGAGCTCCCCAAATCCGAAAAACATAGCCAAGTACTCGGACCAGACCTAGATCAACAAGATGTCCATCAGCGTCCCAAGACAGATGACAACTATGATCCAGTATATCAGCCAGCTTATACAGAGTGCCAAAGACCCTACCATGAACCGCAGTACCTCGAGCGGGAGGGTATGCGACAAAGCGATATTGACCACAACTACTGTCTTCAGAACGAAAGCTATAACCTTCGCTTCAACTTAAAGAGACAACCTTCGCGTCAGAACGGTATTACACAGATTTCCCAGAAACCCCTAACCAGGCCACCATGGACTTTGCTAAGTAATTTGCTAAATGGGAGCTGGTTACCAAAGGACCACAGGGCATGGTGAGCCTCCTTCCAGAACGCCATAAGTGACTTAGATCTTTGCTATAGTGAGGAGTTAGATCCCTTGAACATGCCAAAAGAATCAGAGACATTACATAAACTATCCAGGCAAAAGCCTAAAGATGGTGTGGGAAAGACTTGATGAGTGTTATGGGTTAATAGAAGCTATAGAAAATGCTTTATATAAGAGAATAGATCATTTTCCCAGAATAGAAGGCAGGGGTCACTAGAAGCTCAGGGAACTCAGTGACTTTTTAATAGAGGTACAGGTTGCTCAGGCAGAAGGAGATCTGCCAGGGCTAGCATTCCTGGATACAGCCAGAGGTGTTAATCCGATTGTCCAAAAACTCACTTATAACCTACAGAAGAAGTAGATCACACATGGTTCTCATTATAAACAGGTTTATAATGTACTATTTCCCCCCTTCTGCGTGTTTGTAGACTTTGTTGCTCAACAGGCAAGGATCAGAAATTATCCCAGTTTTGACTTTACACTGTCTTGTCCCACTACCCCTGGTGTCAAACCTCAAAAAACACCAGTGGCAGTCTACAAAACTAATGTTGCCTCCACAGGTTCTCCTTACAGGTCGTTTAAGTCTTCCCAAGAAGGGAACAAACCCAAAGATCTTACCAAACAATGCCCCCTGCACAAGAAACCATATTCTCTACTAAAATGCAGAGCCTTCAGGGAGAAGTCTTTAGAGGACTGCAAAGAATTCCTCAAAGAAAACAACATCTGCTTCAGGTGCTGCACTACAACATCGCAATTCACCAGGAACTGTAAGGTCAGTGTGACATGCACAGAATGCGGTAGCACAGAACACAACACGGCTTTACACCCTGGACCACCCTCTCAGGTATCATCCCAAGCAGAGGAGCATGATGGAAAGCAGATGGACACTGACATAGACACCTTAGTAGTTACTTCTCAGTGTACAGAGATCTGTAAAGGACTGGTAGGAGGGAAGTTCTGCTAAAAAATCTGCCAAGTCAGAGTTTATCCGGTTGGCCACCGAGATAAGGCGATCAAGGTATATGTATCTTAGATGATCAAAGCTACAGGTCTTTAGCTAAACCCACCTTTTTCGAAAACTTCAACATCATAGGCCCTGGTTCTCCCTACTCCTTAAGGACATGTGCAAGTACCGTTGAGACGGCGGGGAGGAAAGCAACTGGGTACAAGGTAAAGTCCATAGATGGTCAGACCTGCTTGTCCCTGCCAACCATACTGGAGTGCAATCACATTCCTGGCAACCAGTCTGAGATAGCTACACCAGAAGTAGCAGCATACCACCCCCACCTGAGTTGTACAGCTCACCTGATACCGGAACTGGACGCAAAAGCACCGATAGTCTAACTTCTTGGAAGAGACATACTACGAGTTCATGAGGCTAGAAGACAGATTAACGGCCCCCCAAATGCTCCATACACCCAGAGACTTGACCTAGGATGGGTCATCATAGGAGAAGTCTGTCTAGGAGGAGCACACAAGCTGACCTCAGTCAACAGTATGCTCACCACCACACTTGAAAATGGACGTCCTTTCCTATTCTAGCCATGTCCCAGCATTTACCTGATAAAAGAATTGCCACTCAGTGCTACTGTGCCTTGTCCTTTCGCAGATACCTCCTGTGAAGACCACACCTGCGATGGTGACCAAGATCACTAAGGGGGCATAGTCTTTCACAGGACAAGAAAACACAACAGGGTTGCAATGTCCATAGAAGACAAGCTGTTCTTGGATATCATGGATCGAGGAATAGTAAAAGATGAGTCAAAAAGCTGGGTCGCACCTTTACCATTTAAACCCCGGAGACAATGCTTACAACAAAGAATTTGTCTACAGTCAATTTATCTCTCTCAAACACAAACTTCAGAGGATATCAGAGACGAAAGAACATTTCCTTACCTTCATGAAAACAATATTCCAGAGAAACCATGCAGAAATGGCACCCGCGCTCCAAGACTCCGAGGAGTGTTGGTACTTACCGATATTTGGTGTGTATAATCCTAAAAAAACAGGGCAGATAAGAGTAGTATTCGACTCGAGCGCCAGGTGCAAAGTTGTCTTGCTAAACGATGTCTTACTGTCTGGTCCCGACCTCAACAACACACTTCTAGAGGTACTTCTCCGCTTCAGCAGAGATTCCGTAACATTTATGGCCGACATAACAACAGATGTTCCACTCCTTCCTCGTCAAGAAAAACACAGAAACTACTTGAGGTTCTTCTGGTACCGCAACAACGACCCCAATGAAGACATTGTAGAGTACCAATTTAGAGTGCACATCTTTGAAAACAGTCCTTCCCCTGCAGTTGCTATCAGACATTCAACCCACGAAAGAGACTACAATCAGTCTCCTAAAAAGGGCTTAAGTACTGCTCTCTCTATCTAATTTGAGGTTGCACAAAATCGGCTCCAACAGCCTTCAGTTAATAGAGGCATTCTCACCGACTCCCTTCCCATGCAGCTGAGCCTAAATTTGCTCTGAGATTTAAAGGCAGACACATTCACCTTCCAAATCAGTAAGAAAAGAAAAGAAAAGCCTTTCACATGCAGAGGAGTCCTGTTCACTATAAACAGCTTATATGATCCTCTGGGATTCGTAGCGCTTGTTAATATCCAAGGTAAAATGATGCTAAGACTTCACCACAGAGACGTCTGATTGGGATGTTACGCTTCCCATGGAGAAAAAAGACATGTGGACAGGTTGGAGGAAGTCTCTCGAAGCTTTGACCAGCCTTCATGTGACATGACCGTTTGCTTCTGTGCCATCAACTGAAGTCAAGATGCAAAGACTATATATCTTCTGCGATTCTTCAATCAAGGCAATTGTAGCTTTAGCATACCTAAAGGCCATAGACGTCTAATAACAATGCCATATAGGGTTTGTTACGAGCCGGACCAAACTGGCGCCAATCTGTGAACACACTATACCCAGATTGGAACTCAGTTAGCTGAACTTATAACAGGAATGAACCTGGAAATCTAAGAAGTCGAGTTTTACACAGACAGCAAGGTAGTGCTAGGATGTATTTGCAACAAAACTAGACGCTTTTAAGTCTATGTCAGCAATCGGGTGCTAAGGATCAGGAGATCTACTTGTCCTAAACAGTAGCACTACCTACACACCATAATCCTGCGTACCACAAGACTAGATCCCTGGCCCTTAATGCCAGCATTTCAAAATTCCTGGCCATTGAAATGCTGTCATTTCGTCTGGTGGAGACAGATACTTTTAAAAACCTTATGGCGGTGCCTGTCCCACAGTACATGGTTCCCAGCCGCCACTACTTTTCCAGGCGTGCCATCCCTGCCCTGCACAACCAAGTGGCTGACAAAATCAGGTGGGCACAGCGCAATGCCATCTGTGACAAGGTCCACATAACTACCGTTACATAGACCAGCAGTGGCGTACTGCCAATATAGGCAGACCACGCATCTGCTATGGGGCCCGCAGCACAGGGGGGCATGGAGGGCATGGAAGGCCACTCCCCCCCCATCAACACCACACACACACACTCTGTAGGTCCGCTCACCCGGATGTGCAGGGATTGATAGTGATTCTTCATCGGCTAAAGAACCTTCCAGACGTCATCTGCCCATGTGACCAGCAGGGGAGGAGCTAGAGGAGCAGAGAGCTGTAGCTGTGTGTACAGAGTGGAGCCATGCTGGAGTTTGGTTGAGGCCTAGCTATGCGTGTCTTTCCCTGTGTGTCTGTCCCTCTGTGTCCCTGTGTTTGTCTCTGTCCCTGTGTGTGTCCCTATCCCTGTGTGTGTGTGACTGTCCCTGTCCCTGTTTGTCCCTGTCCCTGTGTGTTTTTCACTGTCCCTGTGTGTCCCCCTGTCCCTGTGTGTGTCGCTGGTCCTGTGTGTGTCGCTGTCCCTGTGTGTGTCCCTGTCCCTGTGTGTGTCCCTGTGTGTGTCCCTGTGTGTGCCGCTGGCCCTGTGTGTATCCCTGTCCCTGTGTGTGTCCCTGTCCCTGTGTGTGTCCCTGTGTGTGTCGCTGTCCCCTTCCCTGTGTCTCTGTTCCTGTGTGTGTCCCTAGCCCTGTGTGTGTCCCTGTCCCTGTGTGTGTCGCTGTCCCCATCCCTGTGTGTTTTTTGCTGTCCCTGTGTGTGCCGCTGTCCCTGTGTGTTGTTTGCTGTCCCTGTGTGTTTTTCGCTGTCCCTGTGTGCCGCTGTCCCTGTGTGTGTCACTGCCCCTGTGTGTCCCTGTCCCTGTGTGTTGTTCGCTGTCCCTGTGTTGTTCGCTGTCCCTGTGTTGTTCGCTGTCCCTGTGTGTGTCACCATCACCATGCCCACAGTGTTCCTATGTCTTGACGCAGCTGCATCAGGACGTTCTGTGGGGGCAAGAAGAAGAAGACGGAAGAGGAGACAGCGCCGCCATCATGCAGTCCCATGGGAGAGGCACAGGTAGGCACACTAAGGACGTAGGTAACACTACCACGTGATCTACACTAGTGTTATCTGTAGTTTTACATAGGACTGCAGTAGAGATGAGCGAATCGATTCGTCGATATGTTGATTCATATCGAATCTTGGGAATTTTTTCGCTGCGAAGCGAATCCGAATATTAGGTGATTCGCTTCGGTTTTGTACGCATTTGCTACATAGTTTGTCCTATAAATTATAATCTATTGCTACGTATAAGTTACTCTATACGCTGTTGCGTACGAATTCAATTCATTAGCGATGCAGACTCCTCCCCGGTAGCTGTGGGACAGATGACCACCAACAGTTTCGTGTACCAGCCATTGCTGGTACAATACCAACTGCCATGGCAGGTGCAGGCCGCACAGTCCGCCGCTCGCGGAAGACCATTTCCAGAGCCCATACAGCCGGAGATTCTGTCACCTTGTATGCCGGTGGGAGGATCTGGCCAATACAAGGTAATGGACAAGGCTCAAGTTGCCACGGCCCTTGCCAGTGTGACCGCCCGGCCATACCCAAGAGCATCCCTGAGAGGTCGTGGGGGTCTGCTGCCGCAGCCAGTTTCGCTTTCATGAGGCAGGAGCGCCCTCTCATGTCTTTTAGCTCCAGCATCAGTGAAGAGGACCTGCTGGCCTAAGGATCCTGCAGCTTTTATGGGAGCCACAATGTGGACTTAACCTGAAGGGTGAGCACTAGTTGGCGTGTGTTTTTATTTTTGTTACCCTGTGTTTGTCCTCACCCAGATGGACATGGATTGTCAGGACTCCCCCCATAAAAAAAAAAAAGTTTTAACCAAGTTGCGCAGACGTGCGCCTCATCCCTTTTTTCCCCCTTTTCAGGTTATTGGGGAGCCCCTTGAAAGAGGGTTTTTTAAGGAACCTTTGCTGCTATTTTTTTACCAATTTGGATTAGAATTTTACCTATGTGGATTACAAATTGCAACTGAGTTTGGGACTCTGTTCCAGTTGTATGACAAGCGTCAGAAGAAAAGAGACTTAAACGTGTCCGTGAGCATACTAGGTAGGTGATATTTAAAATGTTTACATTATACCTATAATGTATTTGCACTATATTGTTTGCACTGGATTGTTTGCACTAATGTTCTTACCTTTCAGCAACGTTTTCAAGTATGTTGCCCATTGTGTGTATTTCTTTACAGGTACCGCAATGTGTCCTCATATTCACTTTATAGTATGGTGCATGGTTGTACTATGCACTTAGCCGGATAGACAGCACCTTACTTGTTCTACCTCAAATATACATACTGCCTCTGAGGGCGATTTCAGATCTGACCATTTACGCTGGATCTGGCCCGGGGTCCGCAAGGTATCGAAACGATGGTGCAAGCCTCGGATCACCTGCTGGATCACCTCCTTTTTATGCTGGTTCGGGTGGCGGTGTGTGCCATCGTAGTCCTGCCGGTCCATCAGCCAGACTATATATTTCAGCTGTGCAGCAGAGCTAAATGATGAGGATTGCCTGGATGCCATTTTCGAATATTCGCTGTGCCTCTGAGGAGTGCACGCGCGGCCTCTCATCGTGCGTGCCTGCGTATTACGTAATCGCGTAGACAATAGTACGCTGAGGATTCGTACGTCTTCTAAGAAGTTGCGTACATTTTTAAATGTACGTTCGTTATTAGTGCGCGAATGTTCGCTAATAGCACATAATAACGTATATTTTGTACGCAAATACAATGAATCTATTCGTCGAATATACGAATCTTAGGAAAAGTTCGGCGAATGTTCGGCGAATAATTTTTTGAATGATTCGCTCATCTCTAGACTGCAGGTAACACTACCACACGATCTACACTAGTGTTATCTGTGGTTTTAGATAGGACTGCAGGTAACACTACCACACGATCTACAATACTGTTATCTGTGGCTTTACATAGGACTGCAGGTAACACTACCACATTATCTACAGTAGTGTTATCTGTGGTTTTAGATAGGACTGCAGGTAACACTACCACATGATCTACACTTGTGTTATCTGTGGTTTTGCATAGGACTGCAGGTAACACTACCACATTATCTACACTAGTGTTACATGTGGTTTTAGACAGGACTGCAGGTAACACTACCACATGGTCTACAATACTGTTATCTGTGGTTTTACATAGGACTGCAGGTAACACTACCACATTATCTACACTAGTGTTATCTGTGGTTTTAGATAGGACTGCAGGTAACACTACCACACGATCTACAATACTGTCATCTGTGGCTTTACATAGGACTGCAGGTAACACTACCACATTATCTACAGTAGTGTTATCTGTGGTTTTAGATAGGACTGCAGGTAACACTACCACATGATCTACACTAGTGTTACATGTGGTTTTAGACAGGACTGCAGGTAACACTACCACACGATCTACAATACTGTTATCTGTGGCTTTACATAGGACTGCATGTAACACTACCACATTATCTACACTAGTGTTATCTGTGGTTTTAGATAGGACTGCAGTTAACACTACTACAGTATCAGCACTAGTGTTATCTGGGGTTTTACATAGGACTGCGGTCAACACTCCAAATTGGAAAAAAATGCAATTCCTCCACCGTATTACGGGTTTTGTTACTACGGTATTCCCTTTGCAGCACATGGGGGTGTGGCAGGGGAGGAGCCAGTGCAGGAGGTGGGATGGGCCAGGGGTGGGTACTGGGTGGAGTTAGGGGGCCCAATTCAGATTCTTACTATGGGGCCCAATGATTTCTGTGTACGCCCTGTGGACCAGTAAGCACGGGCAGGGACGTTATATCTCCCTAACTGCACACTGAGTAAATGCAGTGGTGGGTGGGCCTGAGACAGATAGCAATTTGGCGCATGTCCATCGAGGATTGCAGGACATTTCACGTTGCCTCCTCCTCCTACTCCGCTTCCTCCTCTACCGCCTCCTCATCCGGTCGGCATAACACCTTCACCACCAACTTCAGGACAGCCAGAGGGAAACGACAGTAGGCAGTTTTGAAAGTCATCTGTTTGGGGGAAAACCCCACACGGCGCAGGAGCTGTGGACGGGAATGGAACAACAGACCAATGAGTGGTTGGTGCCGCTGAGCGTCAAGCCTGGCCTAATGGTGTGCGATAACGGGTGAAATCTCCTAGCAGCTCTGGGGCTAGCCGGTTTGATGCACATCCCTTGCCTGGCGCATATGCTGAATTTGGTGGTGCAGAGGTTCCTGAAAAATTACCCCAATATGTCCAAGCTGCTGCAGAAAGTGCGGGCCGTTTGTACGCGCTTTCAGCATTCTCACCCTGCTGCTGCTCACCTGTCTGCACTGCAGCCAGTGGCGTACCGTCCATATAGGCAGACCACGCCACTGCTATAGGGCCCGCGGCACAGGGGGGCCCGGAGCGCACGGCAGGCCATGCCCCCTACGCTGCATCATTAAGATGTGTCCCGACAGTGTTCCCTGCCTCCGTCAGGGCCTGTCCTGGCCCGCTCACCGCCGCAACCCGGACTTGTGTATGCCTGTTCCGTTGGGGAAGCCCTGTTGCGGTGGGCTCAAAACAGGCATACACTATGTTTCCCCTAACGTCCTGAGTTGACGCTCAGGATGTTCCTGTGCGCTCCCAGCTGGCCCCGCCTCCTCCCTCATGCCGCGCTGCTGCTACTGGATGGGAGGACCTGTGCAGCGCGGCAAATGAGGGGAAAGAAGAGGGGAGAAGAAGACCAAGGCCAGCCAGCCCCCTCCAGAGCATTGAAGTGGAGACAAGGGCCAAGTAACTCTAAGTTTTTATGTGTGTGTGTGTGTGTGTGTATGCATACACTGTGTATATACTGTATATTGTACAGCATGGCACAGGGGTTATATTGTCCGGCATGGTGTAACCGCCATGAATTTGTTGTACAGTATACATTATAATTCCTGTACCATGCTATACAATGTACAGTATAATCCGTACACCATGCTGTATAATATACAGTATAATCCGTACACCATGCTGTATAATATACAGTATAGTCCACACACAATGCTGTATAATATACAGTATAATCCCTACACCATGCTGTTTAATATACAGTATAATCCGTACACCATGCTGTATAGTATACAGTATAATCCGCACACCATGCTGTATAATATACAGTATAATCCGTACACCATGCTGTATAATATACAGTATAATCCGTACACCATGCTGTATAATATACAGTACTAGCAGAAAGACCCGGCTTCGCCTGGGTGTATTTCATCTATTTATTTAATGTTTCTGTGTGTCTTGCAGAGAGAAAGTCAATGTAGCTGACAGAAATTGATTTTTACCTTCATTTTTTCAATCCCTATTGGCTGTGGAGTGGGAGGGGGTGTGGTTTAATGGGACACGGGGGGGGGTGGTTAAAGGGGTATTCTCATCTTAGACAATGGGGGCATATCGCTAGGATATGCCCCCATTGTCTTATAGGACCCGCACCTATATCCAGAACGGAGCGGAGAGCGCTGCGCCTGGAGGACCCCAGGTTTCCGGGGGTCCGGCCACCACCAGGCACAGCTCCCCGCGCCGCTCATAGAAATGAATGGGAACCGGGCCGTGCATGCGCTGTGCTCTCCCATTCATTTCTATGGAGCCGACGGAAGTAGCCGAGCCAGCGCTCGGCTATTTTCGGCGGCCACATAGAAATGAATGGAGGGCGGCTGCGCATGCGCAGTGCGCCCTCATTCACTTCGGGGGCTCCGTTCTGGAAATAGGTGCGGGTCGCAGCGGTGGGACCCGCACCTATAAGACAATGGGGGCATATCCTAGCGATATGCCCCCATTGTCTAAAATGAGAATAACCCTTTAAGTCCTTCATTTCAGGGTGGCCTGAATTATAGGTTAATGCCATGGTAATTTGAGGAAACACAATGGGTAGCAGTGGAAGAAAACATTGCTTTGCGCGGGTATATTTAATCTATTTCATTTAATGTTTCTGTGTGTCATTGCAGAGAGAAAGTCATCCTCCCTCCCATCCCTGCAGCTGACAGATGTTGATTTTTACCTTCAATTGTTCAATCTCCATTGGCTGCGGAGTGGGAGGGGTCATGGCCTGACTGAGTCGGGGGCGTGACGTTGCAAGACCTGGGGCGGGGTTTTAAGTCCTTCTTTTGATGGTGGCCAGAATTACAGGTCGATGCCATGGTAATTTATGAGGACACGCCATGGGTAACAGTGGAAGAAAACATTGCTTTGCACGGGTATATTTAATCTATTTCATTTAATGTTTCTGTATGTTGTTGCAGAAAGAAATCCAACTTCCCTCCCACCCCTGCAGCTGACAGAAGTTGATTTTTACCTTCATTTTTTCAATCCCCGTTGGCTGCGGAGTGGGAGGGGGCGTTGCCTGACAGAGTCGGAGCGTGGTTTCCCGAGATCTGGGGCGGGGGTCAGAGTGTCATGATTTATAGGTCGATGACATGGTAATTTATGGGGACCCGCAATGGGTAGCAGTGGAAAAAAAACATCTTTTATTAGTACTGAATGGTCGTAGTCTAAAATAAGTCAATTTCATCTACGATTTTTGTGTGTCGTTGCAGAGAGAAATTCACCCTCCCACCCCTGCAGCTGATTTTTTTCAATCCCCGTTGCCTGCGGAGAGGGAGGGGGCGTGGCCTGGCAGAGTTGGGGGTGTGGATTATCAAGATGCTTCGAACGGTTGTAGTCTGAAATTAGTCTATTTCATCTATCATTTTGTGTGTCATTGCAGAGCGAAATTCACCCTCCCACCCCTGCAGCTGACAGAAGTTTATTTTTCCCTTCATTCTTTCAATCCCTGTTGGCTGCGGAGTGGGAGGGGGCATGACCTGACAGAGTTGGGGGTGTGGCTTAGCAAAGTGCTTCGCATAGGTGATTTAATATATTTCATTTAATGTTTCTGTGTGTTGTTGCAGAAAGAAAGTCAACCTCCCACCCATCCCTGCAGCTGACAGAAGTTGATTTTTACCTTTATTTTTTCAATCTCTGTTGGCTGCGGAGTGAAAGGGGGTGTGGCCTGACAGAGTTGGGGGTGTGGCTTAGTGAGACCTGGGGCGGGGGTTTTAAGTACTTCTTTTAGGGTGGCCTGAATTAAAGGTCAATACCATGCTTATTTATGAGCCCACGCAATAGGCAGCAGTGGAGGAAAACATCTTTTATTACTACTGAACTGTAGTTCTCTATGCGCGACCAAACTACTGGACCGATTTTCACCAAATTCGGCACACAGGTACATCAGGTGTCCAGGAAGGTTTTAGACCAGGTCTCAGCTCTCTAGGACGTACCGTTCCCAAGATATTCCCAAAATATGATCTCCATTAGCTAATATTAGTCTGGGAGCATTTCACTTCAAATTCCAACTGCCATTTTCTCCAGATGCACACAGGTTTCCATAACAACCTATACAGGTAATTAGCAGCCAGCTGAGAAGCTCAGCCATTTCTATTCGCTGCTTTGAAGGGGCAGAGCGCTCTGAATGACACTGTAAAAGGGGGTATTCCGGTTACCATAACTATAACTTATGTTTTAGACTAATTTTAGACTAAGACCGTTCAGTAGTAATAAAAGATGTTTTCTTGTACTGCTACCCATTGCGTGTCCTCATAAATTACCATGACATCGACCTGTAATTCAGGTAACCCATAAAAGAAGGACTTAAAAGCAACCCCCCAAGGTCCCGCTAAGCCACGCCCCCGACCCGGTCAGGTCACGTCCTCTCCCACTCCGCAGCCAATGGGGATTGAAAAAATTAAGGTAAAAATCAACTTCTGTCAGCTGCATTGACTTTTTCTCTGCAACGACAAACAGAAACATTAAATTTAATAGATGAAATACACTAATTTTGAAATAGACGAAACATACCCAGGAGAAGCCGGGTCCTTCTGCTAGTCTCTTAATATTATAAAAATGAGT
Organism: Rhinella marina; assembly: GCA_900303285.1. Lineage (NCBI taxonomy): Eukaryota > Metazoa > Chordata > Amphibia > Anura > Bufonidae > Rhinella > Rhinella marina. Next base: position 10,138 of record ONZH01018355.1, on the reverse strand, counting down.
TTCTGTCTGTCTGTCCATCTGTCTGTTCTCTATGCGCGACCATACTACTTGACCAATTTTCACCAAATTCGCCACACAGGTACATCAGGTGTCCGGGAAGGTTTTAGACCAGGTCTCAGCTCTTTAGGACTTACCGTTCCCGAGATATTCCCAAAATATGACCTGCATTAGCCAATATTAGCCAGTGAGCTTTGCTTTCAAACCTCAACTGCCATTCTCTGCACAGACACACACAGGGAGGGCAGGTTTCCATAACAACACAGCCAGGTAATTAGCAGGCAGCTGAGGAGCTGAGCACTGAGGGGAAGATCACTGTGGATGACACTGTTAATGGGGTATTCAAGATACCATAAATATAACTTACGTTTTAGACTAATTTTAGACTAAAACTGTTCAGTAGTAATAAAAGATGTTTTCTTCCACTGCTACCCATTGCGTGTCCTCATAAATTACCATGGCATCGACCTGTAATTTAGGCCACCCTCAAAAGAAGTACTTAAAACTCCCGCCCCAGGTCCCGCTAAACAACACCCCCGGTCAGGCTACGCCCCCTCCCACTCCGCAGCCAATGGGGATTCCACTGCTACCCACTGTGTTTCCTCATAAATTGCCATTGCATTGACCTGTAATTCAGGGCACCCTGAAAAGAAGGACTTAAAAGCACCCCCCCTTCTCCCAAGGTCCCGCTAAACCACGCCCCCAACCCGGTCAGGTCACGCCCCCTCCCACTCCACAGCCAATGCGGATAGAAAAAATGAAGGTAAAAATCAACTTCTGTTTGCTGCATTGACTTTCTGTCTGCAACAACACACAGAAACATTAAATGAAATAGATGAAATATACCCAGGCGAATCCGGGTCCTTCTGCTAGTACAGTATAATCCATACACCATGCTGTATAATATACATTATAATTAGAGATGAGCGAGCACTAAAATGCTCGGGTGCTCGTTATTCGAGACGAACTTTTCCCGATGCTCGGGTGCTCATTTCGAGTAACGAACCCCATTGAAGTCAATGGGAGACTCGAGCATTTTTGCAGGGGACCAAGGCTCTGCCTAGGGAAGGCTGGGTGAAAACCTGGAAACATCAGAAAATGATGGAAACACCACGGAAATGGACAGGAAACAGCAGGGGCAGCATGCATGGATGCCTCTGAGGCTGCCTAATCCCACCATTACCCCAAATTCTCCTGCAAAAGCCTGGTGGTTACCCTCATGGCAATTGTGCTCACCCAGACCAAGAAAGGCGAGGCACATGCCCATCACATGTTAGGGAAGCACCCAACTAGGTGCAACGAAGGTCCATCACCCATGCCCATGCTGGCACTGCTCTCCTATCCCCAGCCACACGATGCAGGCATAAGCCTGACACAGCATGGCGGTGACACCAACAAGTGACCAAGTTAGATGAGGTAGCAGGTGAGCCACCCAAAAATTTAGCCTGATGCAGCATGGCGGTGACAACAGAGTGACCGAGTTAGACTGAGGTAGCAGGAGGTGAAGCACGGATGGTAATTCGAAGGAGGAGGAGGAGGGGTTGGAGGAAGAGGCATAGTAAGTCTGAGAAACCGTGACCGAGGTAGGCCCCGCAATCCTCCAAGTGGGCAGTACATGAGCGGCCCCAGGGTCTGACTCGGTCAGAGTGACCGAGCTACACGACGGTAGCAGGTAGAGCACATAAAAAATTTAGCGTGGCCCTGTATGTGGATGTTGAGGGCTTGTGCATGTAGGTGGGCTGAACTTTTTTTCTGCTTGCGCTCCAACGTCTGCTGTAATGACAGCTGAACGTTGCGCAGGGACACATTGGTGGACTGTGTAGAGGATCATGGAGGCGAAGGGGTGGTTTTCCGGCGGGAGGCGCTCGTGCCGGGGTCCTGGGCTGGGGGTTGACTCGCAGAGGCAGCGAGTGACACAGGGGAAGGAGCAGTGGTGGGACCCGCATGAGGGGAACGGACGGCCTTGGTTCCATAGTGTTTAGCACTCGTATACCTGCGCATGCTGGTGGTGGTTAGGCTGGTAGTGGTGGAACCCCCACTTAAAAATTTGGCATCAACTGGTACGGCTGTCAACATTGAGCTTGAACTAGTGGGGCATGTGTGGTATCGATTCTTCTCAGTTTAAAATCGTATACGCCCCCTATCTTGGGACCATATATTTCATGGATTTTTCGAACACGGAAAAGGAAAAAGAGCTTGCTCTGGCTAGGGGAGTGTCTTTTCTACTGCAGCTAAGGGGACGTGTCCATGCTCTGCCTATCACAGGTCAGGATCTAATTAAAAGAAGAACCAAAAAAAATCTGTTCTTCTTATCAGTTCAAAATCTAATACGTCCCCTATCTGGGTAAATTGTTTGGAGAGAGGGCCTGTAGGTGGGGGGCAGGCTGGGGGGAAGGAGGTTGAGCTGGAAGAGCCAGAGGAGTGCCCCCTTGGCTAGCGTGTGTGGTGTTCGAATGACGACGCAGGACCCCAACTTAAAAATTTACCATCAACCAGTACGGTTGTCAACTCTGAAATTTGTCAAGTGGGGCATGTGTTGTATGCATTCTTCTCAGTTTAATACCGTATACGGCACCTATCCGGAAAAATAGTTTGGAGAGAGAGAAAGAGAGGAAAAGGACGTATTTTTAAAAGTGACGTTCAGTATAGATCAGTTAAAGAGAAAGAAAGGATTTTATGAAATGGATTTGTATCACTGAGAGCAAAAGAATGTATTTTTTTACGTGACGTGCAGTATAGATCACTTGGAGATAAAAAGGGGAATGTGCAAACTTGGGCTGCTATAGTGCAAACCACTATGGTGGTGACAACAGAGTGAGCGAGTGACACTGCGGGAGCAGGCGAACCACATAAACATTTTTCGTGGCCCTGTATGGCGGCGGTGACAACAGAGTGACTGAGTTAGTATGCGGTATCTGGTGAAGCACCCAAAAATTTAGCCTGACACAGCATGGCGGTTACACCACCAATGACTTTGTCCAACTGAGAATGCAGTGAAATGGCTTTTGTTGAGCCTCCAAAAATTTTTTCTTTTCGGAGTACATAAAGTCGACCGTCAGCAAAAAAAAATTTTTTTAAATGTCGGTACTTGCGACTCCGGAAAAATTGTTTTGGACTGTCTGTTTGACGCTCCTGAAACATTGTTTTACAGTGTCTGTAGTTGACACTGCGAAAAAATTGTTTGGAGAGAGGGCCTGTAGGGGGCACTCCGGAAAAATTGTTTAGAGAGAGGGCCTGTAGGTGGCCCTCCGGAAAAATTGTTTAGAGAGAGGGACTGTAGGTGGCCCTCCGGAAAAATTGTTTAGAGAGAGGGCGTGTAGGTGGACCTCCGGAAAAATTGTTTGGAGAGAGGGCCTGTAGGGGGCCCTCCGGAAAAATTGTCGTAAAAGAGTGTCAGTTGGCCCTCTAAAAAATTGCGTTTTGGGTCAGCGTTAGGCAAAGACGACAAGGAGGAGGATGAGTAGGAGGAGTAGAGAAGAGGAATCGGATAGATAAGTAATGTTAATCTTTAGCTGCTTTCCCCCGGAGGAGATTTGAATTCCGGTGAAATCCAGGCTTTGTTCATTTTAATAAGCGTCAGCCTGTCAGCGCTGTCAGTTGACAGGCGTGTACGCTTATCGGTGATGACGCCACCAGCTGCACTGAATACCCTCTCTGACAACACGCTAGCGGCAGGGCAGGCCAGCACCTCCAAGGCGTACAGCGCCAGTTCAGGCCACGTGTCCAGCTTTGAAACCCAGTAGTTGTATGGAGCAGAGTGATCGCTACGGACGTTGGTATGGTCAGCTAGGTACTCCCTCACCATCTTTCTGTAAAGCTCACCCCTACTTTGCCTAGACTGGGGACAGGTGACAGTGTCTTGCTGGGGTGACATAAAACTGGCAAAGGCCTTGGAGAGCGTTCCCCTGCCAGTGCTGGACAAGCTGCCTGCTCGACTTCTCTCCCCTGCTACTTGGCCCACAGAACCACGCCCTCTGCCGCTAGTGGCGTCAGATGGGAAGGATTGTTTCAGCTTGTGCACCAGGGCCTGTTGATATTGATTCACTTTCATACTCCTTTCCTCTACAGGGATGAGAGTGGAAAGGTTCTGCTTGTACCGTGGGTCCAGGAGAGTGAACACCCAGTAATCGGTGTTTGAAAAAATGCTTCTAACGCGAGGGTCACGGGATAGGCAGCCTAACATGAAGTCTGCCATGTGCGCCAGAGTCCCAACACGCAAGAATTCCCTCTCCTCACTGGCCTGACTCTCCATTTCCTCCTCCTCCTCTTCAGCCCATACACGCTCAAGAGTTAAGAAGGACTGAGCATTGGTACCCTCTTCTGTCTCACAGACATTCTCCTCCTCTTCCTCCTCATCCTCATCCCCCTCCTCCGATACGCGCTGAGAAACAGACCGGAGGGTGCTCTGGCTATCAAGCGACGTATCTTCCTCCACCTTCTTTTGTGACAAGCGCAAAGCTTCCGACTTCATGCTGAGCAATGAGTTTTTCAACAGGCAAAGCAGCGGAATGGTGAGGCTGATAATGGCTGCATTGCCGCTGACCATCTGTGTTGACTCCTCAAAGTTGGTCAACACCTGGCAGATATCAGACATCCACGTCTACTCCTCATTGTAGACTTGAGGAATCTGAGTGACCTGACTACCAGTTCTGGTGGAAGTTGACATCTGGCAGTCTACAATCGCTCTGCGCTGCTGGTAAACTCTGGATAACATGTTTAATGTCGAATTCCATCTTGTGGGCACGTCGCACAACAGTCGGTGAGCGGGCAGTTGTAGGCACTTGCGGAAATGCGCACAGATGCGGCGCACCTTGGTGAGCAAATCAGATTGGGGTATGTCTTGAGGAACCGCTGAACTATGAGATTGAACACGTGGGCCAGGCATGGCACATGTGTCAGTCTGCCGAGTTGCAGAGCCGCCACCAGGTTATGCCCATTGTCACACACAACCATGCCTGGCTTGAGGTTCAGCGGTGCCAGCCACAGATCGGTCTGCACCATGATGCCCTGTAACAGCTCTTGAGCGGTGTGACTTTTGTCACCTAAGCTCAGCAGTTTGAGCACCGCCTGCTGGTGCTTACCCACGGCACTGCTGCTGCGCCTAGAGCTACCGAATGAAGTCCCCATGCCCACGGATGGTAATTCGGAGGAGGAGGTGGAGGAGGGGTCGGAGGAGGAGGCATAGTACGTCTGAGAGACCGTGACCGAGGTAGGCCCCACAATCCTCGGTGTGGGCAGTACATGAGCGGCCCCAGGGTCAGACTCGGTCCCAGCCTCCACCAAGTTAACCCAATGTGCCGTCAGTGATATATAGTGTCCCTGCCCGGCAGCACTTGTCCACGTGTCCGTGGTTAGGTGGACCTTCTCAGAAACAGCGTTGGTCAGGGAACGGATGATGTTCTGTGACACATGCTGGTGTAGGGCTGGGACTGCACATCAGGAAAAATAGTGGCGGCTGGGGATCGAATACCGAGGGGCAGAAACCGCCATGAGGTTGCGAAAGGCCTCGGTCTCTACCAGCCTATAGGGCAGCATCTCCAGGCTCAGCAATTTGGAGATGTGGACGTTGAGGGCTTGGGTATGTGGGTGGGTGGAACTGTATTTCCTCTTGCGCTCCAGCGTCTGCTGTAAAGACAGCTGAACGCTGCGCAGGGACACATTGGTGGACGCTGTGGAGGATCGTGGAGGCGAAGGTGTGGTTTTCCAGTGGGAGGCGCTCGTGCCGGGGTCCTGGGCAGGGGGTTGACTAGCAGAGGCAGCAAGTGACACAGGGGAAGGAGCAGTGGTGTGACCCGCAGGAGGTGAACGGCCTTGGTTCCATTGAGTGGGGTGTTTATGCCTGCGCATGCTGGTGGTGGTTAGGCTAGTAGTTGTGGCACCCCTGCTGATCCTGGTGTGGCACAGGTTGCACACCACAGTCCGTCGGTCATCCTCAATTTCTTTAAAGAACCTCCAGACTTGCGAACATCTAGGCCTCGCCACGGGAGCTTCACTACATGAAACAGTTGCTGCTGATGCACCAGCTCTGGCCCTGCTTCTCCCTCTGGCCACACCACTGCCTCTTCCAACCTGTTCTGGTGCAGCACTCACATCCGCATCAGAAGCACTGTCTTCACTCGGCTTATCAACCCAGCTTGGGTCAGTCACCTCGTCATCCTCCGATTCCTCAGTCTGCTCCCCCCTCGGACTTCCTGCCCTGACAACAACTTCACCACTGACTGACAACCATGTCTCCTCATCGTCCGACACCTCTTTACACACTTCTTCCACTAAGTCAACAATGTCATCATCATCACCCACAGACTGCGACAGTTGGATAACTTGGGCATCGGGAAAGAGGTCAGCAGCAACCTGAGAAGTGGTTTGTGACTCTGGGAAGGGTCCAGAAAACAGTTCCTCAGAGTATGCCGGATCGCATTCCAAATTTTCCTGGGAGGGGGCAGACTGGGGAGAAGGAGGTTGAGTTGGAGGAGCCAGAGGAGTGCTCCCTTGGGTAACGTGGGTGGACTGCGTGGAAGACTGACTGGTGGACAAATTACTTGAAGCATTGTCCGCAATCCACGACATCACCTGTTCGCACTGTTGTGGTTTCAACAGTCCTCTACCACGTGTCCCTGTAAGTTGAGACATGAAGCTAGGGAGTGTAGCTCTGCGGCGTTCCCCTGCTCCCTCATTAGCAGGTACTGTCTCACCCTGCCCAGGACCACGGTCTCTGCCCCCTGCAGTAATTGAATGCCCACGCCCACGCCCTGCCCTCCACCTCGAACCTTAGCCCTGGGGTTCAACATTTTCTGTATATAAGTGTATATATATATATATATATATATATATATAAAAATGGGCCTGCTGTACTGAAACCCACAAACTTGTTCAATCTGAACACGTTAATATATAGGTGGATAAGTTAGAGCAAAATTACGTATGTTATTATGTACCGTGCAGTATGGAGCAATTACACTGATACTATTAGATTAGGCAGACTTGGTCTGCTTAAGTGCAACCCAGACAAATGTCGCACAGAGATTTTTCTAATGTAGCTGTATCAGTGAGAGCAAAAGATCTTTTTTAATTTCGTGACGTACAGAATGGGTCACCTGGACAGAAAATACGGATTGTGCTTTGTGGTGACTGGACAGCTGAACTGTGACACACAGAATGGTTCCACACAGCTGTATGAAATGGATATGTATCACTGAGATAAAACAACAAAAAAACTATGTTTTTTGTTTTTTTTTTATCGTGACGTGCAGAATATATCAGAGAGCAAACTCAGCCCCTGCTGACTGTGGCTATATTGACTGCAACCCAGACAAATGTCTCACAGAGATTTTTCTAATGTAGCTGTATCAGTGAAAGCAAAAGACCGTATTTGATTACGTGACGTACAGTATGGGTCACCTGGACAGCCCAGCCAGGAGACAAAAAAAATGTCTTGTAGCCCTTAGAAGGGCTGTTGGGTTCTTTTGAGATCACTCCTGCCTAACAGAGAACTAAATCCAGGCCCTAACACTCTCCCTGAAACGCAGCAGATCTGTCCCTAACGACATCCACACAGCATCTGAGCCGAGCACCGCCGGATGTCACTAGTATATTCCAGGGTCACCTGATCAGGCCAGCCAACCCCTGCTATCGACATGTAAGGGCCCACGTGATGCTGGGTGTACCGCAGAGTCTCCTGGCTTGTGATTGGCTGAGTTTATAGCCGCCAAAAATTCAAAATGCGGGAGATGCCATTTCCTCGAGCATGGCGAGATACTCGTCCGAGCAGCGAGCACTTACGAGTACCCTAATACTCGAACGAGCACCAAGCTCGGACGAGCATGCTCGCTCATCTCTAATTATAATCTATACTCCATGCTATACAATGTACATTATATTCCATACACCATGTCGTACTATATACAATATAGCCCATACACCATGCTGTATAATATACAGTATAATCCGTACACCATGCTGTATAATATACAGTATAATCCGTACACCATGCTGTATAATATACAGTATAATCCATACTCCATGCTGTATAATATACAGTATAATCCGTATACCATGCTGTATAATATACAGTATAATCCGTACACCATGCTGTAAAATATACAGTCTAATCCCTGCACCATGCTGTATAATATACAGTATAGCTCATACACCATGCTGTATAATATACAGTATAGTCCATAGACCATGCTGTATAATATAAATTATAATCCATACACCATGCTGTATAATATACAGTATAGTCCATACACCATGCTGTATAATATAAAGTATAATCCATACACCATGCTGTATAATATACAGACTAAGTCCCTGCACCATGCTGTTATAGTATACAGTATAATCAGTACACCATGCTGTATAATATACAGTATAATCCGTTACACCATGCTGTATAATATAACATTGTAGGTCCATACACCATGCCGTATAATATAGTATAGTCCATACACCATGCTGTATAATATACAGTATAATCCGTACACCATGCTGCAAAATATACAGTATAGCCCATACACCATGCTGTATAATATACAGTTTAGTCCATACACCATGCTGTATAATATACAGTATAATCCATACACCTGGGGGGCTGCCCCCCATACAATATAATGTCTCCTTGTGGCCCCCATACAGTATAATGTCTCCTTGTGGCCCCCATACAGTATAATGTCTCCTTGTGGCTGCCCCCATACAGTATAACGTCTCCTTGTGGCTGCCCCCATACAGTATAACGTCTCCTTGTGGCCCCCATACAGTATAACGTCTCCTTGTGGCTGCCCCCATACAGTATAACATCTCCTTGTGGCTGCCCCCATACAATATAATGTCTCCTTGTGGCCCCCATACAGTATAATGTCTACTTGTGGCCCCCATACAGTATAACGTCTCCTTAATTAAAAAAAAAAAATAAAAATCAGTAGCTCATGTATATATTTCTTTATTGGAAAATGGGGGTGTGACAGGGGAGGAGCCAGGGCAGCATGTGGGATGGACGGGGGTAGTGGGCGGGGTTAGGGGCCCCATTCAGATTCTTGCTATGGGGCCCAATGATTTCTATGTACGCCCCTGACTGCAGCGTAACTTCGACCTTCACGCTCACTGCCTCATATGCGACGTACCTATAAGTTGGAACTCCACCTTGCACATGCTGGAGAGACTGTGCAGGAGATTGTGAAGCAGCAGGAGATTGTGAAGTTTCAGCTTCAGCATGCAGGGGTGAGTCGCTCTGAGGAACAGCACCACTTCACCACGAACGAGTGGACCTCCATGCGGGACATGTGTGCCGTATTGCGCTGTTTTGAGTACTCCACCAACATGGCCAGTGCTGATGACGCAGTCCTCAGTGTTACTATCGCGCTTCTGTGTCTCCTTGAGAAATGCTTCGGGCAATGATGGAAGAGGATGTGGCACAGGAGGAAGAGGGATCATTTCCACAGTTATCAGGCCAGTCTTTCACAAGTGGCTCGGAGGGTGGGTTCCTGCACCAACAGAGGCCAGGTACACAACTGTCCAGCCAGGGCACAGTTCTGCAGGATGAGGAGGATAATGAGGAGGAGGAACCATGTTCACAGCAGAGTGGCACCCAAAGCAGCTCATGGGATCAATGGAGCGTGGCTGGGGGATACAGAGGACACAGGCGATACACCTCCCACAGAGGACAGCTTGTCGTTGTCTCTGGGCAGCCTGGCACACATGAGCGACTACATGCTGCAGTGCCTGCGCAACGACTGCTGAGTTGCCCACATTCTAACCAGTGTTGATTACTGGGTGGCCACCCTGCTGGATCCCCGCTACAAGGACAACGTGCCATCCTTAATTCATACCTCCCAACTTTTGAAAATTGTAAAGAGGGACAATGTGTGCGGTGCACATCACGGCAGTTTTTTTTCATACTAGGCCCCCCCCCCTCTAAGTCCACCCAAAGCATAATTACTGGAGCCCCTGCGGCAATTTTTTTCTTGGGTTTCAATGTCCATATAAATATTAGCTCATAAATCATCAGATTATAGATATTTTAAGGTACAAATTGCACCAAATAATGAAGTTCTGGTCTAATATACAGGTAGAAACCATACAAACACTTTAGTAAGGAGCCATTTAGTAAATTTATTAATGCACATTTATGCATTAATTCCCCAGG
>ONZH01018354.1:0-51078 GCA_900303285.1 Rhinella marina | reverse complement strand
CTCTTGGGCCTCCACAAAAAACAGTCTACCTCTGGGCCTCCACAAAATTAACAGGTCTCACTCTTGGGCCTCCACAAAATGTTTTTAACAGGTCTCACCTCTTGGGCTTCTACAAAATGTTAACAGGTCTCACCTCTTGGGCCTCCACATAATTTTTAACAGTCTCACCTCTTGGGCCTCCACATAATTTTTAACACGTCTCACCTCTTGGGCCTCCACATTAATTTTTAACACGTCTCACCTCTTGGGCCTCCACATAATTTTTAACAAGTCTCACCTCTTGGGCCTCCACATAATTTTTAAGAGGTCTCACCTCTTGGGCCTCCACAAAATTTTTAAGAGGTCTCACCTCTTGAGCCTCCACATAATTTTTTAAGAGGTCTCACCTCTTGTCTGCACAAAATGTTTAAGAGGTCTCACCTCTTTGGGCCTCCACATAATTTTTTAACCGGTCTCACCTCTTGGGCCTGCACAAAATGTTTAAGAGGTCTCACCTCTTGGGCCTCCACATAATTTTTAAGAGGTCTCACCTCTTGGTCCTGCACAAAATGTTTTAAGAGGTCTCACCTCTTGGGCCTCCACATAATTTTTAACACGTCTCACCTCTTGGGCGTCCACATAATTTTTAACACGTCTCACCTCTTGGGCCTCCACATAATTTTTAACCGGTCTCACCTCTTGGGCCTGCACAAAATGTTTAAGAGGTCTCACCTCTTGGGCCTCCACATAATTTTTAAGAGGTCTCACCTCTTGGTCCTCCACAAAATTTTAAGAGGTCTCACCTCTTGGGCCTCCACATAATTTTTAACACGTCTCACCTCTTGGGCGTCCACATAATTTTAACACGTCTCACCTCTTGGGCCTCCACATAATTTTTAACACGTCTCACCTCTTGGGCCTCCACATAATTTTTAACAGGTCTCACCTCTTGGCGCCTCCACATAATTTTTAAGAGGTCTCACCTCTTGGGCCTGCACAAAATGTTTAAGAGGTGTCACCTCTTGGGCCTCCACATAATTTTTAATATGTCTCACCTCTTGGCCTCCACAAAATGTTTAACAGGTCTCACCTCTTGGGCCTCCACATAATTTTTTAAGAGGTGTCACCTCTTGGGCCTCCACAAAATGTTTAAGAGGTCTCACCTCTTGGGCCTCCACATAATTTTTAAGAGGTCTCACCTCTGGGCCTCCACAACATTTTTAACAGGTCTCACCTCTTGGGCCTCCACAAAATGTTTAAGAGGTGTCAACCTCTTGGGCCTCCACATAATTTTTAATACGTCTCACCTCTTGGGCCTCCACAAAAATGTTTAACAGGTCTCACCTCTTGGGCCTCCACATAATTTTAACAGGTCACACCTCTTGGGCCTCCACATAATTTTTAAGAGGTCTCACCTCTTGGGCCTGCACAAAATGTTTAAGAGGTGTCACCTTTTTGGGCCTCCAACATAATTTTTAAGAGGTGTCACCTCTTGGGCCTCCACAAAATCTTTAAGAGGTCTCACCTCTTGGGCCTCCACATTAATTTTTAAGAGGTGTTCACCTCTTGGCCTCCACAAAATCTTTAAGAGGTCTCACCTCTTGGGCCTCCACATAATTTTTAAGAGTTCTCACCTCTTGGGCCTCCACAAAATGTTTAAGAGGTGTCACCTCTTGGGCCTCCACATAATTTTTAAGAGGTCTCACCTCTTAGGCCTCCACATAATTTTTAAGAGGTCTCACCTCTTTAGCCTCCACACAATTTTTAAGACGCCTCACCTCTTGGGCCTCCACATAATTTTTAAGAGGGTCTCACCTCTTGGGCCTCCACATAATTTTAAGAGGTCTCAGCTCTTGGGCCTCCACATAATTTTTAAGAGGTCTCACCTCTTTTAGCCTCCACACAATTTTTAAGACGTCTCACCTCTTGGGCCTCCACAAAATTTTCCATGAGCCTCTGGCCAGCCCACGGCCCTTCCTGCCTTTTGCGGTCCTACGCATCCCTCAACATCCCCACTGCTTTTTACCTGCTAGACATGACACTGGGCCAGGTCGGGTGACTGACATCTCAAGCGCCAACAATTTGGGCATTTTAAGGCTTCTGCATGTGTTTGAGTTGTTTTTACATTTTAAAGAAGACATGTCTGACCACATCTCACACACACAATGACAATTAGGGGTGGGGTCTATTTGCTTTTCCCTTTGCTTATGCCATCTGTGGTTGTCATAGGCAACGTGATTTTAAGGGGTGCAGAATTTTATCTTCTTTTGTCTAGTTTGGCTTGGGGTCCATGGCAATGTAGAGGAAAGAAGGTTTCCTTGTATGGTCTCACTTTACAGAGAGGTTAGATTGTCTTTGGAGTGTATTGTTGAGAGGCTGTGATAGTGGCGTAATAGTGCGACTTGGGCGCGTTATATGCACCCAGACATGCTTCCCCTGCTGTCCCAGTTGCATTCCAGCAGTGTTGGCATCCTTTTCTGAGGTTTCAGGGTGGACTTAGTGACCTCCAAGTGGTCGAATTGAGATTTCCAAGTGGCAAGCATTTTTTTCCCATAGACTTTAATGGGATTCGATATTTGGTCGAATAGTCGAATTTCGCGGTCTATTCGAATCGAATTTCGAACTTTCGAATATTTCACTACTCGCTCATCTCTAGTCAGCATAGGAAGATAAAGCTCCTACATAGATATTGTTATTTACTGCTGCTGCCAGGAAAATATGTTAATTGGTAATATAATGAAGCAGATATAGAATTTTGGATGATAGTATGGCAGTTCTGTTGTTTACTTGATGGTTCTAGATGAAGGTGCCCAGAGAAAAGCATTATCAGTATTATTATTATCAGTGTAATGTGTGATACCCTAATTTAGTCATTACAGGGGGAGTTTCTCTGACCATAGTGAATGATCTGACTGAGAAAGTCAAATGACTGTTTGTAGTGCTAAAAGTCCAAAAAAGTGATAGTTAAAGGAGTTGTTCACATTTTTATATTGGTGACCTATCCTCAGGATAGATCATCAATATCAGATCAGCGGGGGCCGACTGCCGGCACCCCCGCAGATCAGCTGTTTAAAGAGAATGCAGTGCTCATACAAATTCTGTATTCACTTCTCTGTTTACCTGCTCCTCGTCTACATTACAGAGGCGAGCAGGTGTACAACAACTAGGCTGTCCCTTTCAATGGGATGGCTGCGCCTTATTCACTTGAATAGGAAGAAGCTGTCCCATTGAAGTGAATGGGACAGCGGAGTTGTGATTACACCTGCTCGAGGTTGCAATGTTGACTGCGAGAAAGTAAACAGTACGAGCACAAAGTGCTTTTCAAACAGCTGATCAGTGGGGGTGTCGGCAATTGGCCCCTTGCTGTTCTGATATTGATGATCTATCCTATGGATAGGCCATCAATATAAAAAAAACAGACAACCCCCTGAGCAGTCAAGTCCAAGTCCAAGTATGGCAGAAACGAGTCCAAGTACCAAGTCAGGGTCAAATCAGGAGACACGGAAAAGCTAAATCAGAATCCAAAAATAAGGGTCAAAGGAGTAGCCAAAGAAGTCAGGAGGTCAGAACAATCCAATATCCAAAGTGCTGGTGAGATATATAAAACAATTTGCAGGCAATCTGTGGTCAGCAGATTGCCTGCTTAAATATCCAGTGTCCCTTGACCAATGACGTCAGCAATCCTGACAGAGCGCCGGTCTTGGCCGGCGCTACTTCACAGGGAGACACCCCCCTATCTCCTGGTTAACCAAATGCTGGCATCTATGTGAAGAATTGCATCCCGCTTTAGTGAAAATTATATCCCAAAAAATCCCACCCATTTTATGTAAAATAGAATATTCACATAAATACTGTTAATATGTGATAAAAATATTGGTTGGTTAAATTTTGCATGCCTTATTTTGCATCTCTTTTGGGTGAAGGACCCTAAGGTTCCTTAGGTATAGCTCCATAAATTCAAAAATGTAAAAACTGCTATTTGTCTACACAATCCAAGAGCATATATTAAGGTAGATTTACACATACCAGATATTGGGCCGATTATTGGGAATGAACGTTCCTATGGAAGCTTGTCCCAATAATCTGCCCATCTAGAGGTGCCGCAGATCACTGATGAATGAGCTAAACACTCGGAGGTGCAGACACCTCAATCAACATTCCTGATCACACTTCTGCCCAGGAACAATGACTTTGTATGGGAACAAGGAATTGCACTAGCAATCGCTCGTTCTCATACTGTGAAGGTGACTACTGCATGTAAATGCAATGCTTCACCTCCAATTAACAAGCAGCCTACTGTCGGCAAGGAACACTTCCTTCCAACAATTTGCTTCTCCTTGGAGCATGTAACTGCTCCTTTACTCTGATATACTCAATACATTTTAATCTGACCACCACTGTAATTCAAAGTCTAAATCTTCACCAGTAGAATTTCAAACAAAGCTAAATTAGTTACCAGTTTCTTTTTCCCATGTGTGAGGAAATTGGAACATTCGGAAGAAGCCCGTGGAGAGGGGAGAACATATAAACTTCATTTACTGTAGATGTTGATAATGGATATGAACCCAGGATAACAATGCTAACCACTCAGCCACTATGCTGCCCATAGTACAGTACATTTTAATTGAACTTCTTTCGACTTGTAATGTTATCTAATTTGAGTTTATCTCAGAGTTCTGATTTTTTATTTCCACTCTCAGAGAAACTCCCCCATCCCCTTTTTGTGATTCTCTCTAAGAATCACCATTCCAGGAACATTTATAATTTGTGGGCAGCTATACAAACATCTGCTTTGTTGTTGATAGTATGTCCGAACTCATTCCTGCACACGTTTTCTCCATGACACAAAGTCTTGTAGTCTAGTTGAAGTTTTACTTAAAGGTTAAAGGGGTTGTCCAAGTTATTTTTTGTCATCTGTATGTTTCTAACTAGTGTAAGGGATTGCTCTCTCTCAGGGGGTCGCAATCACAAATTTTCCGATACACAGGGGGGTTTTAACATCCAAATGGTGCTTTATTTTCAACACACATGAAAATATTCAAATAAACACCTGCCTGTCTGGGCTCTACCTAATACACATGCTGTCTCTATCTCTCCTATAGAGCGCCGTTCACACATGGTATTAGATCTGGCTTCCTCAGCCGTACGGTCCAGCAGCCTTCTGGCTGTGATCTCACCAGCACCTTTGGGGGGAGATGGTCCAGAAGTCCTCCTGACTCTGACCGTGTGACCCTCTTTCTGTAGGCTTGATGCCCCAAACTTCAGGCTTTACAAAGCCTTGTGGCCCCTCAGCCCTCCTTGCTGAGACCACACAGAGCCTCTGCAGGCCTCAGTTTCCAAGTCTCTCAGGCTTCCTCAGCCTTTCTCTTCCTCACTCTCATACACAGGGGGGCGTTTTATTCCTTTGTGATTACAATAGCAGGCCTCACCTGCAATCCCCGTCAGCTAACTGCAATACATGTAGTGGAAGGGTGTGGACTGGCAGATCCCACTTCCAAACCTTTCCCTAGTCCAAATGAAATCCAGCCTAGAACAACATCAAACAAAACTACACTTTGCTGAAACCACTGCAGCTTTCTGAATTTCAGTTATCTCAGTTGAGGTATCTGGGTGGGATATACACGCCTTCCAGCACTTACTGTACACATTACCACACTAGGCAAATATAATGTTTTTTCAATGCACTAACTTCAGTGCCTCCTTTCTCAGATTTTACTAAGGGTCACATGACCTATGATTAGAGATGAACGAATCATCCAAAATTTGCTTTGGCAAATAATTAATGAATTTCTAACAAGATTTGTTCTTAATATGAATTTATTTGGATGAATTTGCATTCAGAAAATAATCGTTGTTTTGCGAACATTCCTACACAAATTACGAACATACAGTCAGTTTTGTTAAAAGTCCTCAATACGCAAGCATTAGCGTACAAAGTGCATACAACTCCTTAGCATACTATTGACTCACGATTGCATCATATGCACGAGGCTAGGTCGTGGCGTACAGTCTTTAGAGGCAGTCCATATGAGGTAGAAAAGTAAGGTGCTAGCTATCCGGCTAAGTACATAATTTACTAAAAATCGCCATACAATAAGTGCATAATAGGACACATTGCAGTACCTGTAAAAGAATACACACAATGGGCTAAAGTGCTTGAACGTTTCTGAACCTGTAAAAACATTATTGCTAAAATACAGCAAAGACAATTATGCAAACATTTTAGTGCCATTTCACATTTGCAAGCATAAAAGGCTCAGATATACGTTTGAGTCTCTCCTTGTGGCTGCTTGGCATGATACACTGGAACACAGTCCAAAATTCAATTGTAATCCACGTGAGGTAATTTTGTAATCCAAACAGGTAACGTGTAATCCACATGGATGATATAAAATAGCAGCAAATAGAGAACCCTTTTTGCAAAGTGGGCTCCCAAATAACCTGAGAAGGGGGGGGGGGGGAAGGAAAATAGGCGCACTTATGCGCAACTGGGAATTTTCTGCAGAATGGGGGGAGGGGGGAGTCCTGACCAGCCATGTCCATCTGGGTGAGAGTCAAACAGGGGGCAATACAAACTAAACAAACAAAACAAGTGCCAACTAGCTCTCACCCTTCAGGTGCAGTCCATGGTGTGGCCCCCATAGGTCCTCCAGAAGTTTCCTTTAAATCACTCAGCCAGTAGAAGGGTGCCTCAGATGAGGGACCTGAAGTCCTCCTCGCTTGAACTACTACTGAATGAGATCAGAGGACACTCCTGCCTCCTGTAGGCCAAGCTGGCTGCCGTGGTGGAGCTCCACTGCCCTCTTCTGCCAGAAGTCGGACTTGACCGGGTCCAGGTGGTGGTCACGCTGGTGAGCGATGCAGCCACTTGCGCCTTTACTTTTCCGGATTCTCCTGCTGGGACAGCAGGGGTAAGGACTTCTGGCTGCAGCGGTTGAGGCAAGGTTGCACCCAGGGAAGAAGCCCCAGCTCTCCTGGCTGCTGCTGACTTCATTTTCCAGGGTAGTTGGTACTGGTGGATCACCGTGGACTGGAACGTAAACGATGAAGTCGTCAGCTGACCCAGCTGAAAGGACTGTGATGGTGGTAGTCCAGGGATCAGAGGCTCTGGCTGTGGCTTCTCCCTGAAATGGAGGGTGCCATCTGGTGTCTCCTGTAGGCGGTGCACGTGTCCTTCGCCTGCTGGTTCCTCCGGCCAAACTTCAGGTGGTGATGTAGGGACCAGGGGCTTAGATTATACAGTAACCCTGGTAGCAAAGGGGCCTTTCAGGGATGCCATGGGGGTGTATTCCACCTGATCCCGCACATAAAGGCTGTGACGGAGTTGGGGAAGGTATGGCCGTTTCACTGACCTGCGGCCCACAAAGTACTCCTTGCCGTCCTCGTCATCTACCAGGAAGCCAGAGCCTTGCTCCACTGAAAACCATAGGACGGTTCCCTTTCGCTATTCCAGTGTAGGGTTTCCCGGCCTCAGATGGTCCAGTACTTGGATGACCCAGTCCTCCGCTGCATTCTTGTAGTCCCATAGGGTCTGGGCGTGGGCCATCACTGATGCTGGCACATTCAGATTCTGCCGCATGGAAGGTGTTGTTGTTGTTCTCCTCCTGGGCAGCGAAGTAGAAGCTCCAGCCGCCTCCGCCGCACCAGCCGGCAAGGCGAATATCAACTCAGGAGCCGGTGAGACTCTCTTGCACAGTTGTGATGCTCTGATCTCTGGACCGGGCGGTTTCGGGGTACTCGTTCCCAAAGACCATTCCTCCCCACTTTGGTCGCAGTTGCTTCGCCATGCTGTGGATCTCGTTCACCGCTGACTTAAACTGGAGAGGAGGGCGGAGTAATGAGGGAGAAGTCTTCACTCCCTATACGTCCAGAGATTGTTGTTATTGCATGTAAACAAAGGCCAGAAGAGAACCAGGGAAATGAGGAAGTATATAGATTTTTCAAGCACGGTATATAGGGGCAGAAAGGACGCGGCACTCACCAGTCTTCTTATTGTTATAGGCTTTATTGTAGAAACACACATACATGTGCCAGGGGACCGGGCGGACGCCTGCAGTACACTCAGAGATACGCATCCGCCCGGACTCCTGGCACATGTATGTGTGTTTCTACAATAAAACCTATAACAATAAGAAGACTGGTGAGTGCCGCATCCTTTCTGCCTCTATATACCGTGTTTGTGACGTCTTGCTGAGCTGGATCGCAGAGCACCACTTACTTCTTATACGTACCTGATCTGTCCGGAGTGCGGAGGTCTGTTTCCTTTGGGACTTGTGTGGGCAGTGCCGCCTCCCCTTTTTCTTCTTTTTCTTAACGTCCAGTATATAGATTTTTATTTAAATTAAAACTTGCTTAACTTAGTTATATATTGCTGCACATCAAATTTACAGTGCTATATTTTTTTTTTCATAACTCGGACAACTTCTTTAAGCTGGGCATATGTGTTAATTTGCTTGTTTGGACCAGTGTTCTTATTTTTTTTTCACTGTAGCAATACAGGAATAAATTACAGGTTTTACTGAATATTTTGCCACAAAACTATATATCAATCTGCTTAGCCTTTCCTGCTCTATATCATGCTGCTTTCAGATTGTATTGCATTTTGTGGTGACAGATCCTTTTTAAAGGGGTTTTCAAGGAGTACAATATTGATTACCCATCCTTAGGATAGCTCATCAGTATTGGATTGATGGGGGTGTGACTCCTGGCACCACCACTGATTAGCTGTTAAAGACACTGCAGCGCTCCATGACTTTGTGTTCATTGGTAGCATGGACTTTGTGCAGCTCAGTCTTATTCAAGTGAATGAGCCTGGGCTGCAATATAATGTACAGCTGCTATACAATGGACAATGCTGTTCCTGTTATTTTGTGAGGAGGATGCAATGCTCAGGGGGTGCAGAAGTCAGGTACAGGTACAGCGGGCTGATAGAGCAGGCTCAGCTCCTGCACCCTCCCGATTAGTGACACGAGCCAGCCGAGCCCCTGCTGTATACGACAACATAGGTGTAAACACCGATGCCGGCGTATTAACCCCTTAATACGCCAGCACACACAGGGTTTGTGGAGAATATGGGCTCCCTTCACATCACCATCGGGTCTCCGTGCTGCAGTGATGAGGACCCAATGGCTGAGAAGGCAGCCTGATGCTTTGCAGAGGCATCGGGGCTTACCTTACTCTTAAGCCTAGGAGAACCTGTCTAAGCAGCTATTAAAAAATAAAATAAATAAAATGTAAAAAAAAAGTTTAATAAAAGTGTATATCATATTAAAAAAAATTTTAAGTATCAAGTGAAAAAATGCTCCTTTCCCATAAATAAAGACTTATAAAAGTATAAAAAATAATAAAGTATAAAAAATACATATTAGGTATCACCGCATCTTTAATGACCGGCTCTATAAAAATATAACATGATCCACCCCCTCAAGTGAATCTGTAAAAAATAAAAATAAAAACTGCAAAAACAGACGTTTTTTTCTTCACCTTCACCTTGTAATACTAAGCGATCAAAAAGTCATATGTACCCAAAAATGGTACCAATTAAACCATCACCTTATCCTGCAAAAAAAGAGTCCCTACTTGAAGGGTGTATTTTCTAAAATGAGGTTCATTTATGAGTGATTTCTACTATGTAAGCCCCACAATAACTGAACTAGTCCTTAAAAAAGTGGGTTTGGGAAATTTTCTTAAAAATTTAAAGAATTGCTTCTAAAATTCTAAGCCTTCTAAAGTCCTAAAAAATAAAATTACATTTTCAAAATGATGCCAACATAAAGTAGACATCTGGAAAATGTACAGTAACTCTTTTATGACTATCTGCTTTAAAAGCAGAGAAATTCAAATTGAAAACATTGCAAAATTTTACAAATTTTGTGTAGATTTTTGATTTTTTTTATAAATAAATGTAAAACATATTGACTCAAATTTACCACTAACTAACATGAAGTACAATATTTCACCAGAAAATAGTCTCAGAATCGCTTGGATAAGTAAAAGTGTTCCAGAGTTATTACCACACAAAGTGACATGTCAGATTTGTAAAAATTGTCCTGGGACTAAAGGTGAAAAGTGGCTCTGTACTGAAGGGGTTAACACTAGGATTCCAAGAAAGTTAGTAAAATTTATAACAAACAATGTCATCATACTATGTCACTTTAAAAATAAATCAGAATTCTTGATTTTGGGCAAAGGTCAGCATAACTTAGTATGAATCTTTTAATTTCCGTTAGAGATACTTTGAGAGCATCAAAAAGAATTCAGAGAGGAAATCTCATAACTTGCTATAGGATGGTATGTGCATAAATGTTCATCTTGAGAAATATTATATTTACATATAAAGTAGGAAAGATGAGAAATTAAAGAATAACAGAAATTTGATAAAGCCTCACAGAGATGCCAAGAGAAATGAACTGAAGTTCATATTCCCGAAGCATCTCCATCCTGCTGCTGGGAAGTGGTCTGTCCTTTGTATAGGCCTCTCAGGTTCTTTTTCTTACTTCTGTGGTGCAGATGTGTGTGGAACTCATTCAATATGAAATGAATATATATGGCTTGGAACCAAGCACACAAATTCTGCATTGGCATTCAGACTTTAGACTCTCATTACTCACTGTTACCAAACAGATGCTCAGAGGGTTGCAACAGTAACATTCCCAGGGATCTTGCAGAAGTTTAAACAAATGCAAAGTAAAAATAAACTACTGAATTACTTTTAATTTAAAAAAATCTACAGTTATGTTTTATTAGAAATTGTAATTATATCTGTATTTTATTTACTATACACATATTTAGCACACACCAGCCTTATTTGTATTGGCGATGTACAGATTACTAGGTGGTGTCTTGAGCTTGAGTTAGGTGTCAATGATGGGGAGAGGGCTATCAATATCTAATTCTATCTTACTTCCTATCATAAGGCTATTTACATTGGTGTCAGGACTTTAAAGATGTTTCATACATCAGGCACCCACGGCTAATGTCCGCAATTGGCAGTACTGCCAATCGTAGACATTAAACCCCTCAGATGCTGAAAACCCGGACGTGCGCGCTTCTGGGTGTGCTCTAGCTCCCCCCAGCAGAGATTGGTAGAAACAAAGTGTGTTAGCAGCAGCTACTGTCCTCCTGTGACAGGATGCTGCTGCTTAGAAATTTCTATGGAGCTCCTGACTGTAGTCTCCATAGAAATACAGTAGAATCCTCATAGATTCCAATGCAAATGCATTGGAGTCTATGAGAAAATCAATCCAATGATTGCTTGTTATAGTGTCCTATGGGAACTATACAAAGAAGTGTAAAACATTTTTAAAAATAAAAAAATAAAAAACCCTTTCCCCAAAATGAAAAATAAACAAAAAGACATAAAAAATACACATCATAGGTATCCTGGCGCTAGAAAAATATTAAAATATAAAAAATGTAATCCCATATGGAATACGGAGAAATGAGAAAAAAAAAGTCAAAATGGTCAATTCGTTGTTTTTTGGTCACTTCTCCTCCCACAATAGTACAGATCTTCACATATCTCCGCATACATGAATACAAAAAATTTATAGGGGTCAGAATATGGAGACTACAAAATTTTTTTTCAAAGTTTCTATTTTTATTTTTTTAGTTTAAAAACGTAATAAAAAATATACATATGTGGTATTGCTGGATTAGTACTGACCTGGAGAATGGAAATAACTGGCCTGTTTTATGGTATGGGGAACACCGTAAAAACAAACCCCCAAAAAACTGTTCTAGAGTTGTGTTTTTTTTCCAATTTCATCCCATTTATATTTTTTTCCCACTTCCAACCACATCGTATGCAACCGTCAATAGTGCCATTAGAAAGGGAACCTTGTCCCACAAAAACAAGCCCTCATACAGCTATGTGAACAGAAAAATTAAAAAGTTATGGCTTTGGGGGGGCTGGGGGTAAAAAACAAAAACTAAAAAATGGAAAATCGCCCTGTCATTAAAAAATTAATCCTGCTGAAGCAGCTACTGTATATCACAGAAATCACTAGTGATGAGTGAATTGAAGTCCACGAATCAGGATAAATTTGATTCACCGTGAAGCCGAATTTCCTTGTGCTTCATGGTTGCAAATTGTTTTAACCTGAAATAATGTAAAAAAAACTAAGAATAATAGTACTTACCTGATCCATTTGCTTGCGACAGGCCATTTCAGCCGAAATCCTGCCCAGCGACGGCATGATGACATCATCACCAAATCAAGATTTCGTGCCAGACCTTCAATCAGGGAGACCTGTCGTGAGCAAATGGATTAGGTATTATTTTTTTTATTTTACACTTTGTGATTTATATCAGATTCCATGATAATATATGAAAGGATACGCATATGAGGGGTGCATTGACGGGGGTGGCGCAATCACTTTATCACGAAGTGAAGTTTTTGTCATCTCTATAAATCACCATACACATCAATGTTAACATCCTAACTGGCTTGGTAACCCAAAAGTAAGAGTCTAGTAATGTCACATTTTTTGTTTACTTTCATTGTGTACTTCGGGAAAGGTCCTTCTGATGCACACACTAAAGATGACTATGCTATTCATCCTGCAACTATAAGACATCAGTCACAGGAATCTATTAAACCTATACTGTAACGCTTATAGGTAGTGTTGATCGAGCACCGTAGTGCTCGGGTGCTCGGGGAGAACACTAGGTGGTGCTCGAGTGCTCTACTGAGCACCCGAGCATAACGGAAGTCAATGGGAGAACCAGAGCACTAAACCAGGCACCCCCTGCTCTGAAGAGGGGAGAGTGTCTGGTTCATAGGGAAAGGTAAGAAAATGATGGAAACACCACTGAAATGGTTTGGGAACAGCATGGGGAGGATGTCTGGATGCATCTTGGACTCTCAAGTATTTAGGATGTTCAAACGTTATACAGCAGACATAGTGCAGGTAATATCACAGTCACTAACGGCATAAAAAATTACACTGAATGTCACAGGTATTTAGGATGTTCAAACGTTATACAGCAGACGTAGCGCAGGTAATGTCGCCTTGATTAGCAGCAGAAAAAATGACTTCGGATGTTAGGTATTTAGGACACAGAAATGTTATACTGCACACACAGCACAGGTAATGTCGCCTTGATTAGTGGCAGAAAAAAATACACTGGATTTCAGGTATTTAGGATACAGAAACGTTATACTGCACACGCAGCACAGGTAATGTCACCTTGATTAGCGGCAGAAAAAATGACACCAGATGTCAGGTATTTAAAATACAGAAACGTTATACTGCACACGCTGTGCAGGTGGTGTTCAGGTCAGGCAAACTTGCGCAATTTTTGCCCCAAAAGAAAAAATATATTGCAGCCCGATATAACAATAGTCCTTAAAAGGACTTTTGGGTCTTTTAAACAGAACAACTAGCCCTGCCTAGCCAAATCCTATCCCTACACTATCTGTCCCTCCTTGTGCAAATGTTATACAGCAGATGCAGCGCAGGTAATGTCGCCTTGATTAGCAGCAGAAAACAATACACCGGATGTCAGGTATTTGGAGTACACAGACGTTATACATCACACGCTGCGCAGGTGGTGTTTAGGTCGGGCAAACTTGCGCAATTTTTGCCCTCCCCCCAAAAAAAATATTGCAGCCAGATGAAATAATAGTCCTTAAAAGGACTTTTAGGTCTTTTAAAATGAAAATCTAACCCTGCCTAACTAATTCCTATCCCTACACTATCTGTCCCTCATTGCAGCAGCTCTCCCTGACTAAGACTGAGCTAGGTCACATGTCACCGGGTGCTATATAGCACCTGATGACGTGTTCCCAGCCACCCAATCACTGTAATGCCAGTAGCCAACATGGCTATGGCATTACAGTGAATGCCAGTACCTCCCCGCATGCTGATTGGCTGTGTTTGGCCGAACACCGGGTTGTGCCGAACACCGCCATGCTCCACCGAATACAGTATTCGGCCGACATACTCGCTCAACACTACTTATAGGTAGGAACAGACACGGACAGTGAGCCCTAACCTAGAACCCAGACCGGTTTCCCTACCTACTTGCCGTGCAAACCCTAGGCAGCAAGACCACAACTGCCGACAGTCCCTATGCTATTAAAGTGCAGAGACAGACAAACACCTAGATACAAATGACCAAATACAGAGTCGTATGTAAATGCATCAGAAGCAGGAGGACAACTGTCATAAACTCACCTATCTGGGCTCCAGCGGTGAGATCTCTGGCTTTGGCGCTGCAGTGCTAGGAGAAACACTCTGCTAAGCCAAGCCCCCTGGTGATGCGACAGCATCCTTAGCAACAGAATGCAATGTTCTGTTTCTCCCTACAGCTGGCGTCTGCTGAAGGAGATTAGCAACAGGTTGATTGCTCACCTGCTCTATTCCTATATGCTAGTGTTTCTGACTAATGGGGCACCGAGCCATGACCTATCAGGTTCTGATCCTGGAACTCAGTGCACTTTAAACCCCTTCCGGGACATATACCAGTGCCAGTCTCTGACTCACTAGCTGTGTGCTTATTGGATTGCTCGTTCCTCTGACCCCAGCTTGTCTTCTGACCACTTTCTGTCTCTTGTTTGGTACTGCTTTGTCTATCTGGTTCTGATTTCGGCTTGTCTTCTGACAATTCTCTGTCTCTTGTTTAGTACCATGTAGTCTGTCTGGTTCTTATGTATTTACGTACCACCCTGTTTTGTGGTGTTTTGTCTCTTGGTCTTTGTCTGTCTTTGCATGTAAGTAGAGCAGGAGCTGTCAACCAGTTGCAGTCCTAGGGCTTGTGCTGCAAATAGGTAGGGAAAGTGGGCTGGGTTCTAATTCAGCGCTCACTGTCCATGTCTATCCTTACCTATAGGCATTAAAACAAAGCAGTACAAAAAATGAGAGACAGATACTGGTGAAAAGACGAGTCGAGGTCAGAACCAGCCGAGATGCACAGTACAAATCATGAGAGACAGAATGGCTAAAGGACAACCCGAGGTCAAAACACGAGCAATCCAAATCAGTACAGTAGCAAGAATCAAGAACCTAGCTAGTGAGCCCAAACAAGACTATCACGGCACTGGTGTATGGCCAGGAAGGGGTGTAAATAGAGCAAGGAGTCCCTGGATCAGCACCTGATAAGCACTCATTAGTCAGAAACTCTAGCACACAGGAATAGAGAAGCTCTGAAATCATTCCACTGCTAATCTCCTCTAGCGCGCTGCAGGGAGAAACAGAGCAGTGCATCCTGTTGCTAAGGATTCTGTTGCATCACCAGAGGGTGTGTCTCAGCAGCGCATCACTCCAGGCACAGCCCGGACATTTAAGTTTATGACATATACAGTATGTCTTGAACTTTTCAGTAGCTTTTTTTTTAACCTTTGAGACTACACTTGACCCTGTCACTGAAAAAGAGGAGATTATGGATTATAAAAGTCTGCTAAGAACAAGAGACTTTAATTTTTACAATAATAGTAATTTCTAGCCCCGCTACAAACATACATTCCACTGAGGCCTATATTAAGGCAGTGAGAATGGAGATGAAAATATTGAGGGAAGAAGATGGTTTGGTAGGATACTTTAACAATTTGAGTCTTGAGGAACGAACAAACCAATCACCACCAGCTTCACTGATGAGTACAGGGCCTTGATGGTGATGAACAGTAAAAATATTGTGCAAATTCGAACACAACTGATTCCTAAGAAAGTATTTGTTAAATTGGAGAGGGACCGTAATATTTAATTTAAAGGCCAAATTATGAATATTGGTGAGGAATCATTGAAAACAGTTTTAAGTTGGCACAGTTTCAATGATAGAGCATGCCTTGGTGCCTATTGTATATACTTTCCCCAAAATCCCCCCCAAATTTGATGGTTCTTCTATATCTTCTGATAGTCTAGGGGTGAGGCTTCGTTTTTAATAACATTTTTATAGATAAGCTACTCTGTGATTTTGCTGTTCGGAAATCAGGTATACTGTTGATTTCTTGACACAACTCTTTGATATATCAGTAATTATGGGGAACTGGTTGACCTTGTTTGACAAGGTATCATTGTATACCTCCATTGCATTGCACATGACCTTGGTTTGGACACTGTCTTTGTAGTTTTGGCTAGCTCTGGCCTCATGATTATAGATATAAACTTTAACCTCACTCTGCTAGTTTTCATCCTCAGGGAAGAAAGTTAACAATATTTCTGGGATGAATACTCTGAAAAAGCAGTAGATTATTCATGTTAGTAGGTTTACAAAATCTGAGCACAATGTCTTAGAAACATAATTTTCATTTTGGGGACAAATTCTACTTGCAGAAAAGGGGTGAAACATGGCCCAACCTTACATGAATATCTTCATGTCGGCCTTTGAGAAGAGGCTTGATTATACATCTGCTTTCTGGTTGGGTCTAGTGCTGTATAAAATACATTGGTGTCATCATCATAAATTGGGAAAGGAGCAGCAATAAATTGGGTGCATTTCAAAAAGAGACAAATGAAAAAATTATCTAGTTGCAGTTTACTCTAAAATGTTTTCAAAGTGAAACACCGTTATTGGATACACTGGTCTATGTGGAGAATAGGAGATTGTGTGCAGATTTACTAAACCTACTTATAGATATAATCTTTTGCTTTTTCATCCTAGTAATCATCCTAGGAATATTGAAAACTCCTTGCCCCTGAGTCAACTCAACTACTGTGGATTAGGAGGATTGTGAGTAATGAGGAGAACCTTGGGTATCATGTGTAACTAATTTTATAACTGTAGATACCTAGTGACATCGTTGGATAAATAAATGGTTAGGATAGATCAGGTTAAATGTATAACTTTATTCCAACCAAAGGAGAGACTGAGCCAAGGTAATCAGGATCCGATATGTATCCACATAGTGAATGCACATATCAGTGGTAAGATAAAGGAGATTCGTACCAGACATTGATGCATTTTAGACAAGGCTACACTCCTTTTCGGTTGCTTCTTTTATCTCATATAAACAGGGGTACAATTTGAGACATGTTTTGGTTTGAGGATGTGGGACCCACAGATGGACTAAAACAATGGTTCTTAGAGACACCAACATCTAGTAACTTTTCACGTCTGAACTGTTCTAATTGAAACAATTTTGTTGATACATCACTTTACAAATACACAAATGAGTGAGAATATCATGATTGAACACAGATATACTTGCATGCTGAGGTATGTACAGTACAGACCAAAAGTTTAGACACACCTTCTCATTCAAAGAGTTTTCTGTATTTTCATGAATATGAAAATTGTAGATTCACACTGAAGGCATCAAAACTATGAATTAACCAATATTTTTTTGAATTCTGGGATCTACAGATATGCATATCAAATGCGAGTATTCTATGTAGTGCATATCAAAAATTGGTAGCAAAAACTAGCTGTATCTAGTGATGAGCAAGGTATTAAAAAATGTGAGCCAGTTTCTTTGTAGCGCTTGATGGTTTTTGCGACTGCACTTGGGGACACTTTCAAAGTTTTCCCAATTTTTTGGACTGACTGACCTTCATTTCTTAAAGTAATGATGGCCATTCGTTTTTTCTTTACTTAGCTGCTTTTTTCTTGCCATAATACAAATTCTAACAGTCTATTCAGCTGTGTATCCACCTGACTTCTGCCCAACACAACTCATGGTCCCAACCCCATTTATAAGGCAATAAATCCCACTTATTAAACCCGACAGGGTACACCTGTGAAGTGAAAACCATTTCAGGTGACTACCTTGTGAAGCTCATCAAGAGAATGCCAAGAGTGTGCAAAGCAGTAATCAAAGCAAAAGGTGGCTACTTTGAAGAACCTAGAATATAAGACATATTTTCAGTTGTTTCACTTTTTTGTTAAGTATATAATTCCACATGTATTAATTCATAGTTTTGATGCCTTCAGTGTGAATCTACAATTTTCATAGTCATGAAAATACAGAAAACTCTTTGAATGAGAAGGTGTGTCCAAACTTTTGGTCTGTACTGTATATCTATAAGAAAAGCACTATTTGACCTGGTGAAAAGAGGTTAGCAGTCCCCAAACATTTTATAGAAATGAAACAGATGGTTAGCTAATTACTCTTCAGAATAATTGATTATGCCCTTGCCCCACTTTTGTAGGTGAGGTGACATACATTTACTGAAGTGTTAAGAACAAAAATTAATCTTTTCACTTAACATATTGCAGCCCCAGTGGGTTAAACACTGATCCCATAATTCATTCTAATATAGTATACCTCTCTGTGCTTCTTCATAACTGTAGTTTTCTCCAGGAAGATTGTTGACCCATTTATGCTCCTATATGTACCTATACATGTGTATTTTTATTTGTGTTAACATGAATCAAAGATTTAAGAGGGTAAAGCTGATGCAAATAAAACATCTGAGCTATTAAGATTAGTTATGTACTTGAATGGGTAATGGATCCCTTGAGTATCATTTAACCGTTATGCAAGTCATTATTCAAGAAATTTATACTTACCATATAAACAGTCATGATATTGGCTACTTTTGCCTAATAGGCAATGGTAAGTTTGTTATGATGGCTACTAGTAATGTATTATTAGTAATAGTAGTAATAGTATTTTTGTAATTTTAAAAGCAGATTTGTCTGCTTTAGAGCCAAAACACCAGTAATTGTCTGGCAGCTGTCTCTAAATCATGTCCACTCTAAAACTGAACCTCTCAAAAACTGAACTTCTTACCTTTCCCCCATCTACTAACCCACCTATACTTGATATTTCAATTTCAGTCTGGTCAGCACCCCCTTTGTCTTGGGGTCATGTTTGAGTCGGATATTTCCTTTGTCCCCACATCCAATCACTTGCACACTCTTGTTGTCTGCACCAAAATAACATCTCCAGAAACTGTCCTTTTCTTATGGTGGAAACAACCAAAATTCTTGTTGTTGCTTTTATTCATTCTTGTCTTGACTACTGTAATTCATTACTAATTTGTTTTCCTCTCACTAAACTCTCAACCCTTCAGTCTGTCCTAAATGCTGCAGCCAGGCCCATCTATCTGTTCACCCGCTATACCGATGCTACTAGCCTGTGCCAGTCACTTCACTGGTTGCCCATCCACCACAGAATACAGTTCAAACTTCTCACCCTCACCAACAAAGCTCTCCACAATGCTTTATCTCCATAATCTGCTCTCTCATTTCCATCTACCATTCTTGCTTTCCATTCTGCCAGTGATCTAAGATTAACATTCTCCATAATTCGCACCTCTCACCCCCATCTTCCAGACTTTTCTTGAGCTACACCTGCTGTCTGGAATGCTCTGCCCCAGAATATCAGGTCAATCGGGGTGAGTGGGTTACTTGTGGAAGAGTCAGTTTAGGAAGCATGATAAACCTGATATTCCGGGGCAGAGTTTGGGAAGAACTTGGACTGCTCCTTGAAATCTCTGTGTGGCAAGGTACACACTACTGTCATCTACTGGAGCAGCTGTTACAGGCAAGGAGAGTCTTTCACGGCCCACTGGGTCAATGTTTTGCATAGCAGTACCACAGCAACAAGGCTAGGTCCTATTGATACCTCCACATTTGTGTTGGTCTGGTTCCCACACCAGGTGCTTATCCATTTCCTCCATGTCCTCCTCAGTGGACATCCTTCTATCCCCAGTAGAAACATCGCAGAGCGTGGCTTCCGTTCTCCCTCCTATCATAGGTGTAAAGTGAAGCATTTCCATGCTGTTTTAGAACTAATGAGCCTAGGCAGTTAAAGCAGTGAATTAGTTCCTAAAGTGCATCAAGCAGCAATTTCCTGCTATATTTCTCCTGACCAACTACAACTAGCGATGGTAGGAACATTTTTTCAATAGCTTTTAATTTTAAAAAACATAAATCTGAAGGTGCATTATGTTTTTAAACAGGCTGTTGTAGCCATAGCTACATATGTAAATGTCACTTGGGCAATAATTAACATAGCCTTGTTCACGAGAGAGAAAGAAATATTCAAAAAGAATTTGAAAAAGAGAGAATGACTAGATGGAAAAAAATTTGTCAGATTTTCAGGCCAATTGGAGCACTTTAAATTCTCATAGATTCATAACTCTAAATTTTTTTGACTGATTTGTTAGAATTTGACCCAAATCTAATTTCAAGAAATTCCCTAATAGGGCCCATGTATTCCATAATGACACTCAAATAAATACTATCCCTTAATGAAGATGCTGGTGAAGATTTTTGATATATGATGTTCACCTGAAAACGGTGTGAAATGCCTCTCAGCTTAATGCAACTTAATGTTCACCTAGAAAACAGTTAATATTGAAGCAAACTCTCACACTGATGCAACATCTTATTGGCTGCTCTGTAGCTGTTGGGGGCCTACAATGTCATCCAAGGAGGATGACAAGCTACTACTCCAGGTCTTTATGTTCAGACCACAGCCACTTTATGCTATAACATTAAGAGGTAACTATAAGAACACAAGAGTAATAGGCTCCTAACACCTGGATTATATCAGATTCCAGTAAATTAAAGTTATGACGTTGGATACAAATTTATGACTTGAAGAACAAGATTTCAGTCAACATTCCAAAAAAATCTATTCCAAATGCTGTGAACACATTAACGAGCCATACATTTTATATCATGTGTCAAAATACATTTATTACAATGTTAGTTTTGTGGTCTAATTTAGCAAGCTTTCATTTGAGGAGATGGTTGACATGGTCCATTTTAGCAGTAGTTGAAGCTGAAATAGTTGTAGTCTGGTGTTTCCATACTAAGGGTTAATTGAAATTACCATAGAAAGGGATTGCTTTACATTTGGCAGGTAGTCTTTGGGTGCTTAGAAATTGGAAGAGGAATACAGTTGACCAAAAATAGTCAGTAAAATGTACAGTGCCTTGCGAAAGTATTTGGCCCCCTGGAACTTTTCAACCTTTTGCCTCATTTCAGGCTTCAAACAAAAAGATATAACATTTTAAATTTTTGGTGAAGAATCAACAACAAGTGGGTAACAATTGTAAAGTGGAAAGAAATTTATTGGATCATTTAAACTTTTTTTGTAATAATAAAACTGAAAAGTTGGACGTGCAAAATTATTCGCCCATTTACTTTCAGTTCAGAAAACTCACTCCAGAAGTTCATTGAGGATCTCTGAATGATCCAATGTTGTCCTAAATGACTGATGAAGATAAATAGAATCCACCTGTGTGTAATCAAGTCTCCATATAAATGCACCTGCTCTGTGATAGTCTCAGGGTTCTGTTTAAAGCACAGAGAGCATCATGAAGACCAAGGAACACACCAGGCAGGTCCCTGATACTGTTGTGTAGAAGTTTAAAGCCAGATTTGAATACCAAAAGATTTCCCAAGCTTTAAACATCCCAAGGAGCACTGTGCAAGCGATCATATTGAAATGGAAGGAGTATCAGACCACTGCAAATCTACCAAGACCCGGCCGTCCCTCTAAACTTTCATCTCAAACAAGGAGAAGACTGATCAGAGATGCAGCCAAGAGGCCCATGATCACTCTGGATGAACTGCAGAGATCTACAGCTGAGGTGGGAGAGTCTGTCCATAGGACAACAATCAGTCGAACGCTTCACAAATCTGGCCTTTATGGAAGAGTGGCAAGAAGAAAGCCATTTCTCAAAGATATCCATAAAAAGTCTCGTTTACAGTTTGCCACAAGCCACCTTGGAGACACATCAAACATGTGGAAGAAGGTGCTTTGGTCAGATGAAACCAAAATCGAACTTTTTGGAAACATTGCAAAACGATATGTTTGGCGTAAAAGCAACACAGCTCATCACCCTGAACACACCGTCCCCACTGTCAAACATGGTGGTGGCAGCATCATGGCTTGGGCCTGTTTTTCATCAGCAGGGACAGGCAAGATGGTTAAAATTGATGGGAAGATGGATGGAGCCAAATACAGGACAATTCTGGATGAAAATCTGTTGGAGTCTGCAAAAGACCTGAGACTAGGAGGGAGATTTATCTTCCAACAAGACAATGATCCCAAACATAAAGCAAAATCTACAATGGAATGGTTCAAAAATAAACGTATCCAGGTCTTAGAATGGCCAAGTCAAAGTCCAGACCTGAATCCAATTGAGAATATGTGGAAAGAGCTGAAAACTGCTGTTCACATATGCTCTCCATCCAACCTCAAAGAGCTTGAGCTGTTTTGCAAGGAAGAATGGGCAAGAATTTCAGTCTCTAGATGTGCAAAACTGATAGAGACATACCCCAAGCGACTTGCAGCTGTAATCGCAGCAAAAGGTGGCGCAACAAAGTATTAATGCAAGGGGGCCGAATAATTTTGCACGCTCCACTTTTCAGTTTTATTATTACAAAAAAAGTTTAAATGATCCAATAAATTTTGTTCCACTTCACAATTGTGACCCACTTGTTGTTGATTCTTCACCAAAAATTTAAAATGTTATATCTTTTTGTTTGAAGTCTGAAATGTGGCAAAAGGTTGAAAAGTTCCAGGAGGCCGAATACTTTTGCAAGGCACTGTATTTCTTAATTTTTGTCGAATGAGGCCTCAAAGTACTCATCAATGGAAGATCATTTCTTTCATGCTCGTAGGTAAAAAAAAAAAAAAGATAGATGGGTACTGCTCCTAAAAAAGCTTGGATATTACTTTTCTCCTGCTGCCTTTCACTTGGGTTTTTTTCATCGATTCCTTGAAAATTCTGAGAGAACAGAATACATTTTGTAATGGGGTTAGCTAATGGGATCGCCATCTCCTGGGATAGACAGATGCTGTTGTTATGCAAAACACAGTCCAGTCCAAGCAAGTATGGTGCAACTGGCAGACAATTTTATTGGCTTTAGCAGACAAGAAGAAATACTGTGTTTCTCTGAAAATAAGATAGGGTCTTATATAATTTTTTCCTCCGTAAAAAAGGGCTAGGGCTTATTTTCGGGGTAGGGCTTATTTGGTGGTGTAGTTTCAGTGGGTATTACTGGCAGTCTCTCTCTCTCTCATTCTCTCTGAGGCAATTGCACTGTGCCCTATCTCTCTATCTCCTCTCTGCACTTGGGAGGCAGACTCTGAAGCCACTCTGACAGTGGCACCGTGCTCCCTCTATGGTATATTCTCTCGGGAGGCAGGACACGGGAGGCAGTAGATGCGTCTCGTGATTGGGTGAGTGGATTCTACCGTGCCTGCTACCATCCTGGGTACAGTGTAAGGCTACAGTATTCCTATTCTTGTCCGTGACATCATGCGACATAACTTAGCGCTGGAGGCGCTCACTGTATCTAGGGCTTATATTTGGAGTATGGCTTATATTTTAAGCCTATTCCAAAAACCCTGCAAAATAGCACTAGGGCTTATTTTCGGGGATGGGCTTATTTTTGGAGAAATGGTATATAAAAAAAAAAGTACAAAAAAGAAAAGACTTGGCCGTTGGTCCGCTACCGCTATACAAAAGGCAGTGCCTAACTAAAGGAAGCTGAGTCTTGTACCCAACACCCCAAACAAAACACACAGTTGCTTTTACTCCCAGCAGAGTTTCCTATGAGCAGAGAGCCATCAGCTAGTCAGCTGTCTGCCCTTTTATAGCACACCCAGCTTCTTAGGTGATTAGCCACAGTTACCATGAATACCTGGAACGGCTAATTGGAGCAAGGACCCACCCAACTCTCCCTACTACAAGCATCCAGGTCCTTCTAACCATTTTTTTTTTTATAAAACCATACACACAGAAAACACAGTTTTCCTTGCTGCTTAAACTCCCTGGCTGTTATTTAAAATGTGTAAGGCAGGAACCTAGGTGAAATATAGACTCCTTCTACTACTTTTGCCCGTGGTCCTGTCACAATATATACTCCAGAAGAGCTCTTTGGAAGAGCAGTTGTTATGGCACAAACATAAGCAGGGTAGGATATGTTGTTCTTGCCATGAATCCAGTCATCATCTAGTGTTCAAAGGGCCATAGTCATTAATATTTTCTAGACAAGAATCCAGCTTGCATCTACAGTTGTGGCAAATGTTAACTGTGGAGTCAACATGGTAAACACACAGCGGCAGTAAGATTACATACATGCACAGTTGTAACAAACTTTAACTTAACTTTGCACCTAATTATATTAGGTGTTGTCTGACTTCAGCAAATGGCATTTATCATGTAGAGGAGGTTAATACAAGGCACTTACTAATGTATAGTGATTGTCCATATTGTCTCCTTTGCTGGCTGGATTCATTTTTCCATCACATTATACACTGTTCATATCCAGGGGTTACAACCACCCTGCAATCCAGCAGCAGCGGCCGTACTTGCATACTATAGAAAAAACGTCATCCTTTTGAGTGGCCAGGACTGTGGGAGCGCACAGAGGCATGCATGCCTAGCAGTTCCCTTCCTGGCTACTTTGTACCTGTGCTGCAGCATGGTCCGTAAACCCTGGAAACGGGCAGTGTATAACGTGATGGAAAAATTAATGAAGCCAGCAAAGGAAGCAATATGGACAATCCCAATACATTAGTAAGTGCCTTGTATTAACTTTGCATGATAAATGCCATTTGCTGAAGTGAGACAACCCCTTTAACTTAATACAACAAAAGCCATTGCAAACTTAAGTTAAAGTTTGTTACAACTGTGCATGTAATGCATTAAATGTCAAATTACGTTTTACTACATCTGTATTCTGTTGAAAAAAAAAACTAAGGAAAAAAAAACATACATATATAGTCTAGTATTAACTCATCATTTGAAACATTTTATATTCTTGGTTTTTACCAAGCAAAATCTGACAGTTGACTGTACCTTCATTTACTGTATTGCTTATATTAAGAGTTTTTTTGATAAATGTGAATTTAAAAAAGGAAATGGCATGTCGCAAATATTCTTCCCAAATGCATTGTTTTTAGGGGATAATTCTTTGCTTCATGGAAGCACAATTTAGTGGCAAAGTGCCTACAATTACATAATGTGGATGTGTGGGTAATCTCTTAACATGCATTGGTGGATAAGGATGGGAATAAAGATATGGCAGATTTATTTTACATTTTCTGTGACTGCCAGTTCATCTAAATCCACTTTCAGAAACCCATGTCAAGGTTACCAAAAAAGAAACCCTATTCATATGTGTAAAACAGATTTGCTGCTTGTGACTATGCCTTTAATATACTTTCAATTAACTTAATTGGTTAAATAAAACTTGTCTATTTTAATTTACTTCAATACCACACAAAGGACATGGATTAACAAGGACAGACAAATGGCACCCAAACGGGCTTGAATGCAGTCTCTGCAAAATACATTCAAATGTTCATCTAAGAGTTGTATTATACATATAGCCAGTCTACTGAGTGGATGTCACTGTACATGCAAATTGAAATAAAATCAATATGCAAGTCTGGGGGAACTAAAGAGATTGATTATCTCGTAAAATTTACCAAAGGACGTTCTAGTACAGACGTATCCTAAAAACCTATAAATGTTACCAATGTTAGGTGTAGGTCAGTCAAAATTGCAGGTTTTGTTCTACCTAAGTTCCTGTACTTCTGCTCTAGTTCTTTGGTAGTTTGTGTTTAATTCAAATCAACAAATCTAATGAGAGAGTCAAAATCGGAGATACCAGTGAGACCTGAGGCTACAATGTCATGCCTCAATAACACCAGGACATTTACTGTAGATGTCTATGCATACTTATTGATATGTACAATGTATTTAGTTTTTCTTTATTGAGCAGATAATGAGTAGATAGAGTGCATTGTTGTAACTCCATACAATATGGCAGAGTCATCTGAAAGAAATGATAATGCATAAACATAAAAGCATAAATATAAAATGTACCTGTAATACATTAAAAAAGTTTATCAGTTTTTTGGTGTAAATACATTAAAACTATGTAATTGATACAATTATTCAGGAAGCTTTTTGCAACATTTATGTGTTGAGAAAAGTGAGTGGGGCTTTAGTGTTGGCCAGATTATGACTCATTAACTAATATCAGACCTGCAATTGTTATTAATTTTTCCCTTTATCATTCTCATGGCATACTCCATGTTGATGGACATAGACGCACAGTATGGCGGAAAGATACTGGCCACTACTGTATGCGTTTAAGAAAAAGTCACATGCAGCATATAACATAAATACATTTCCATATTTTGCTGATATCACTCTAAACAGACAAACAAGTTGTAAAATTTTCTACTACTGAAAAAAATAAAATTAGTTGATGACAGGTTTCATAAATATGCAACTTCTATGTTCATGCTGTGTTCAGTTATTACTGAAATCATGATAGATATGATGAATCTGTTTATTAACCACTTCCCATCCTGGCCATTTACCCCCTTCCTCACCAGGCCTAATTTTGCAAATCTGACATGTGTCACTTCATGTGGTAATAACTTTGGAATGCTTTTACTTATCCAAGCCATTCATAGATTGTTTTCTTGTGACACATTGTACTTTGTTTTAATGGTAAATTTTAGTCAATATATTTTACCTTTATTTATAAAAAATCCAAAATTTACAGAAAATTTTGAAAAAAATCAAAATTTTTTTAAATATTAATTTCTCTGCTTTTAAGTTGCATAGGGATATGTAATAAAATTGTTATTAATGAACATTCACCATATGTCCACTTTATGTTGGCATAATTTTGGAAATGTAATGTTATTTTTTGAGGACGTTTTTGAGGCTTCAAATTTTAGATGTAATTTTTAAGATTTTCATGAAAAATTCCAATAGTTAATTTTAAAGGACCTTTGCAGTTCTAAAGTGACTTTGAGGGGCTTAAATAATAGAAACCTCCCATAAATTAACATATTTTAGAAACTACAGCCCCCAATGTAATCCAAACTGATTTTTACAAAGTTTGTTAACCCTTTAGATTTCCCACAAGAATTAAAACAGAAGGAAGGTGAAATTTAAAAATAAATATATATTTTTTTGCAGATTTTCAATTTTTAATTCATTTTTCCTATAAGATAGCAAGGGTAAACCGCAAATCAAACCTGAATATTTATCTTCCTGATTCTGAAGTTTGCAGAAACACCCCATATGTGGTTGTAAACTGCTCTGTGACCGGCAGTAATGAGAGGGAGAGAGTACAAGTATTTGTGATGGCTTTGACAGCTTGTCAGAGTGATCAAAAGCCTGTAGGCCAGGAAAAAAGGTCTCAGGTTAAGGCTTCATTCACACGTCCGTATTTGTGCAATTCCTGGAAAACGGTCAGTTTTTTGCGGATCTGCAAAAAACGGAAGGATGAATAACATCTGTACCTTTTCTTTTTTTTTCTCCCCTCCTGGAACGAAATCCGGAAATATGGATAACATGAGGATGCCTTTCCGCATGTCTTCCACATTTTTGGCGGATCCATAGACTTTCATTGTGCTACGGACCACAATTTGGGAGAAAAGTAGAACAGGAGGATTTCTTTATGTGGACACACGGTGTACTGTCCGCATTTTTTCGGGACCCATTGAAATGAATGGATCCGCATCCTATCCACATAATTGTCCGCAATTGCGGAAACGGATGCGGACACATTATAGGGACGTGTGAATGAGGCCTAAAGCTCCATGTTCTTGGCTGTCAGGAGGCAGCTGAGTCATGGAGCTTCTATGTACAGGTGCTGCACACAGGGGGCAAAGCTCAAGGACGTTTTAAAACGTACATTCAGAGATAGAGATCCATTA
Source organism: Rhinella marina (assembly GCA_900303285.1). Classification (NCBI taxonomy): domain Eukaryota; kingdom Metazoa; phylum Chordata; class Amphibia; order Anura; family Bufonidae; genus Rhinella; species Rhinella marina. Next base: position 23,501 of record ONZH01018354.1, on the reverse strand, counting down.
CCAGGACGTTTATAGTCAATGGGCAGACTGGAAGTGGTTAAGGATGGAACTAATACACCATGTTCCAAATTATTATGCAAATGATATTTACAGTGACTTGCGAAAGTATTCGGCCCCCTGGAACTTTTCAACCTTTTGCCTCATTTCAGGCTTCAAACAAAAAGATATAACATTTTAAATTTTTGGTGAAGAATCAACAACAAGTGGGTCACAATTGTGAAGTGGAACGAAATTTATTGGATCATTTAAACTTTTTTTGTAATAATAAAACTGAAAAGTGGGGCGTGCAAAATTATTCGGCCCATTTACTTTCAGTTCAGAAAACTCACTCCAGAAGTTCATTGAGGATCTCTGAATGATCCAATGTTGTCCTAAATGACTGATGAAGATAAATAGAATCCACCTGTGTGTAATCAAGTCTCCGTATAAATGCACCTTCTCTGTGATAGTCTCAGGGTTCTGCATCATGAAGACCAAGGAACACACCAGGCAGGTCCGTGATACTGTTGTGGAGAAGTTTAAAGCCGGATTTGGATATCAAGAGATTTCCCAAGCTTTAAACATCTCAAGGAGCACTGTGCAAGTGATCATATTGAAATGGAAGGAGTATCAGACCACTGCAAATCTACCAAGACCCGGCCGTCCCTCTAAACTTTCATCTCAAACAAGGAGAAGACTGATCAGAGATGCAGCCAAGAGGCCCATGATCACTCTGGATGAACTGCAGAGATCTACAGCTGAGGTGGGAGAGTCTGTCCATAGGACAACAATCAGTCGAACGCTTCACAAATCTGGCCTTTATGGAAGAGTGGCAAGAAGAAAGCCATTTCTCAAAGATATCCATAAAAAGTCTCGTTTACAGTTTGCCACAAGCCACCTTGGAGACACACCAAACATGTGGTGCTTTGGTCAGATGAAACCAAAATCCAACTTTTTGGAAACAATTCAAAATGATATTTTGGCGTAAAAGCAACACAGCTCATCACCCTGAACACACCGTCCCCACTGTCAAACATGGTGGTGGCAGCATCATGGTTTGGGCCTGCTTTTCATCAGCAGGGACAGGGAAGATGGGTAAAATTGATGGGAAGATGGATGGAGCCAAATACAGGACAATTCTGGATGAAAACCTATTGGAGTCTGCAAAAGACCTGAGACTAGGATGGAGATTTATCTTCCAACAAGACAATGATCCCAAACATAAAGCAAAATCTACAATGGAATGTTTCAAAAATAAACGTATCCAGGTCTTAGAATGGCCAAGTCAAAGTCCAGACCTGAATCCAATTGAGAATATGTGGAAAGAGCTGAAAACTGCTGTTCACATATGCTCTCCATCCAACCTCAAAGAGCTTGAGTTGTTTTGCAAGGAAGAATGGGCAAGAATTTCAGTCTCTAGATGTGCAAAACTGATAGAGACATACCCCAAGCGACTTGCAGCTGTAATCGCAGCAAAAGGTGGCGCAACAAAGTATTAATGCAAGGGGGCCAAATAATTTTGCACGCCCCACTTTTCAGTTTTATTATTACCAAAAAAGTTTACATGATCCAATAAATTTCGTTCTACTTCACAATTGTTACCCACTTGTTGATTCTTCACCAAAAATTTAAAATGTTATATCTTTTTGTTTGAAGCCTGAAATGTGGCAAAAGGTTGAAAAGTTCCAGGGGGCCGAATACTTTTGCAAGGCACTGTATCTCTGATTTTTCTAAATGGTCGGTGCAAATTACAGTCAGTATAATAAAAGTCATCACCCGTTAGAGTATACATGGAATTTTTTTGAACAAAACTCCCAATGATAATAGTATATTCTTCAAAAATTTAAAAAATTCAAATTGCACTGTTCCAAATTATTATGCACAGTAGAGTTTCTAAACATTTTATATGTTTTTAAAAACTGAAAATGCTCATTTGTGGAATTTGCATCATTAGGAGGTCACATTCACTGAAATAAAAAGCTATTTAAATCGAAAACATCCTAACAGGCCAAGTTACATGTTAACATAAGAACCCTTCTTTGATATCACCTTCACAATTCTTGCATCCTTTGAACTTGTGAGATTTTGGAGAGTTTCTGCTTGAATTTTTTTGCATGATGTCAGAATAGCCTCCCAGAGCTGCTGTTTTGATGTGAATTGCCTCCCACCCTCATAGATATTTTGCTTGATGATACTCCAAAGGTTCTCTATAGGGTTGAGGTCAGGGGAATATGGTGGCTACACCATGAGTTTATCTCCTTTCATGCACATAGCAGCCAATGACACAGAGGTATTCTTTGCAGCATGAGAATACTGCAAGATTGTCATGCATGAAGATGATTTTGCTCCTGAAGGCACGTTTCTGCTTTTTGTACCATGGAAGAAAGTTGTCTGTCAGAAACTCTATATACTTTGCAGAGGTCATTTTCACACCTTCAGGAACCCTACCAGCTCTCTCCCCATGATTCTGGCCCAAAACATGACTCCTCCACCTCCTTGCTGACGTCGCAGCCTTGTTGGGACATGGTGGCCATCCACCAACCATCCACTACTCCATCCATCTGGACCATCCAGAGTTGCACGACACTCATCAGTAAACAAGACTGTTTGAAAATAAGTCTTCATGTATGTCTGTGCCCACTGCAACCGTTTCTGCTTGTGAGCACTGGTTAGGGGTGGCCGAATAGTAGGTTTATGCACCACAGCAAGCCTTTAAAGGATCCTACACCTTGAGGTTCGAGGGACTACAGAGGCACCAGCAGCTTCAAATATCTGTTTGCTGGTTTGTAATGGCTTTTTAGCGCTGCTCTCTGAATCCGATGAACTTGTCTGGCAGAAACCTTCCTCATTCTGCCTTTATCATCACGAACACGCCTGTGCTCTGAATCAGCCACAATTCACAGTACGATGATGACGCTTAAGTTTTCGTGAAATATGTAATGTTTTCATCCCTTGTCCAAGGCATTGCACTATTTGATGCTTTTCGGCAGCAGAGAGATCCTTTTTCTTTCCCATTTTACTTGAAAACAGTGGCCCGCTTAATATTGTGGAACATCCAGTTTTCCTTTAATTGGGCTCACCTGGCAAACTAATTATCACAGGTATCTGAGATTGATTTCAGTGATCCAAATAGCACTGAGACACAATACCATCAATGAGTTTCATTGAAAAACAAAAAATGTAATCTTTTTGACACTTAAATCCAATTTGCATAATAATTTGGTGTACAGTTGTTTATGCATATATTAAATTGTACCTAAACATTCACTTAATTTTTTTTAAGTATTAGAAATAGCCTCAAAAAAGTTTCCTAATGTAGTTTAGGTATTAATTTTCACATTTCATCACAAAAAGAGGCCCCTGAAGTTCCTGCTTACTGAGTGTTATTAAGTACAGTGCATAACAAATCCACACTCTGCAGCTTTGTATGCAGTGTACAGATACTGATTTGTATTATATGCGCTGCAGTGAACACTGTCCAGATGGGAGTACATCTCCCTGCTCCTGCCTGTGCTTTCCGCTGAAAGCTATGGCATAGAATATCAGTGCAGGATACCCTGCACCCATGTTCTATGTAGAGTATCCAGCAGAGCCCAACGAAGACAGGCAAGAGCTCTGCACAGCACATAGCTACTTCTGTCTCTCCTTAATGTGCTCCGCTGAAGGATGCAGTGATGTTCTATGACAGATCTTTCAGAGGAGGGTACGGGCAGGAGTAGGGAGATGTGCTGCCCTTAGGACAGCACTCACTGCAGCACATATAATACAAACTAATATCCGTACGCTTCATACAAAACTGTAGTGAACGAGTTCCTATGCAATGTAGTTAAAGTCATCCTGATGCTTTGTACATATTTTTTTTCATCTCCTTTGCTCCTAGAAGTCCCTAACACTGTTGTCGGTATTGTTTACATAGCAGCTCCTGCGCTATGTCATTTCCGGCCACACTGCCTTATGGGTCCCACAAGGCTGCATGACTCTGCAGCTGGACCTCACGGGCCTTACCACTCCTCCTAATCAGTATTCCGCCTCCTGCCACTCATACCCCTCATCAGTATTCCTCTCCTAAAAACGCCTTTTTCTAAGCCTACAAGCTAAATCCCTCCCTGCTTCCATGTATCTGCATAAAGACAATGCTGGCAGGGAGTGATCGGACAGGCATGTAGGGACGTGGGATGCGTGGTTAGCACCCAGCACTTAAATATAGCACATCCCATTCATTGTAAATTACCATAGGAGGCGTGCACTATGCTAACCAGCAGAGTTTGCTGCCTCCAATACAACCTCCTTCTACATCAAATAACGCTCCTGTGTGGCCGGTGATGTCATCGGTAGAGAGGGGCACTCCTTAGTGAGGCCAGTTCCCTCCTCCAATACTGCCTCTTTACTCCCAGAGTAACGCCCCCTGTGCTCGGTGATGTCACAAGGGGGCGTGGCTTAGCACTGGCATTTCCTTCCTACTGAACAGCTTCCTTGCTAGCTCCAGAACGCCCCTGTGTGCTGGTGACATCACCGGGCTCCTTGCTAAGCGGAAGAAGAGGCTTAGCACACCAGTAAGGAGCCCGGTACGCCACTTGCCAGGCAAAAAACTTACTTCCGGTTCTTGATTGCAGCATGAGGAATGTGGGCATCAAAGGCAAAGAACTGAAGGTAAAACCCAGATGGAAGTATGCTATTAGGGAAATGTATCCTAGTAAGAAATAATCATCAAACCCGGACAACCCCTTTAAGGTGCACAGGAGGCAGGTACTTCAAGAACTGTGATAAAACTAGAAAACCAACAAAAAAATATATTAGAAAAATTATTTTTAGGCTATTTCTTAATGGCTTTATAAAAATTAGTCCATCAAACAAATCCAAAGCTTTTGCGATTTGCATCAGACGAATCATGTAAAAACGCTGTCTATTGCCATTTTACTGTTCATATTGATTGGCAAAACCAAGAGGGAGGAAGACGGCAGAGGGTCACATGATAATTTGAGGAAGTAGCGTGTAGGGCTTGCCCTGATTAGCTCAGAGGCTGAACGACAGCATCATCAGCCAATCAGGGTTGCAGTTGGCAGGGAGATGCCTATGCTAACCAAGAAAATGCACCATGCTGTGTTCAGCTTCTGACCTAGAAGGAGTGTGTCTGGCAGTGTCTGCAAAAAAATGATTACGAAGCATACAAAGTCCCAAACAACTATTGTAGTTACAATATAGGGAAATAATAGAAAGATTTAATTGTGTGGATTTTAGGGAATTTGATCAAGAAAAGCATTGAGGGAGTGAGGGGCTTGTCATATGGTGCTTAAGCTGCCTGATATTTGTTGCAGCAGCAGAGCAGCTCAGCCTGGCTGTTCTGCATTACAAAACCAACCAACCAAATTTTCTCCAGTCACATAGCAAGTAGTTTTTTTTTAAGTTTCTGTTGGTTTCCACGAGAAACAGACCGCAGTTTAAGAGCATCTGCCACCAGAAGTAACCTTATTAAAGGGAATCTGTCACCATTTTATGGTGTCCTAACCAAGGCCAATATAAACAAGTGACAGATCCCCTTAGCAAAGTGTTGGGTCACCTTCTTTATTTGACCCAGTTGTTTTGCCCAAATTTTGTATTGAACAGTTCCAGTGCTTAATGATGAGTCCAAATATTCATGAGCTCCTGGCTTTCCCCACCCACCTGCTGCTGATTCAGTTGGAAATAAGCTGTTAATCAGAGGCAGGTGGGCGGGAAGAGCCGTGACCTCATGAATGTGGGAACTCATTGGCATGTGCTGGAGTTGTTAGGAATTAAAAGTGAGGGCAACATAAAGCTGGTGACAGCTTCCCTTTAAACCAGGCATATTGCTTTGTAAGAATGCCCCTGCAGAGTAAAATAATACCTTCTTCCCCTCAATCTACTGCAGCATTATGCAGAAATTTACTCTTGTAACATTAAGAAATATAAAGCCCAAAGTGCACTGAGGACAGGTTCTAGCCACTCAGTGCACCTTAGCTCCTCTGCTCTGTAGCGCTAGACAGTCTTCCCTCCACTTGTTTGACAGGGCTGTACATCTGAAGCGTCATCTTGCTTGGCATGGTAATCCTGTATGTGCACCATACAATACACAATCAGTGCATGCACAGCATACCTGATCGTCTAGGTCGTGCTGCAAAGAAGCCTATTGCGCATGCGCCAGGGTGTACTATACGGTATGAGATTATAGGGCCAGGCAAGATGACACTTCAGAATAAATTGGAGGAGGGAGCGGAGATGCTAAGGTGCACTCAGTGCCTAGACCCCGTCCTGCTGCATGTTATGCCTCATTTGCATAATTGTAAAGCATTAAATTTCACCACATGCAAACGAATGTATTTTCTTTCCATGTCTGTTCCATTTTCTTTTTGCAGACCGTATGCAGAACCATTCAATTTAAAAAAAAAATGGAAGTTACTTATTCCGTTTCCGTATGTCCGTTCCGCAAAAGAATAGAGCATACCCTATTATTAACCGCATTATGGGCAAGGATAGTACTATTCTATTAGGGGCCAGCTGTACCAATCCACAAAATACGGAATGCACAAGGACATCATCCGTATTTTTTGCAGATTCATTTTTTGCGGACCGCAAAATACATATGGTCGTGTGCATAAGCCCTTACAACAGATAAGAGGTAGGAAGGTATCGGCTCATTAGGGAAGGCTCTACCAGCCATTGTGCCTGGTTTAGTAGGGTTAGTTTTGGTGACATATGCTTGTTTTGTCATCCATGTAACATCTTAGCTCTAACCATTTGAATGTTTTCGGAGACCCCACAATACATTGCTCTCAGCTGATTTCTGAATATTGGTTCAGAAGTCAATAATGACTATTTGACTCAATATTGTTCTAGTTACAGCAAAGGCTACAAAGAACTCTGCCTCATTTCATATAGACTTTAGCTAAGGAGTATTGTAAAATGTCACAAATAGAGTTTCCTTTAAAGGGGTTGTCCGGGTTCAGAGCTGAACCCGGACATACCCAGGTTTTGACTCCGGCAGCCCTCCTGAACAGGGCATCGGAGCATCTCATGCTCCAATGCCCTCCCTTGCCCTGCGCTGGATCGCGCAGGGCAAGGGCTCTTTTGTTTGTAAACATTCACTGCCGGGCGGAGGCAATGGGCCGGCTTTAGTGCTGCCCTAGCCATTTGAACCGGGCTAAATTCCTTTGCCCTGCGCTAATTAGCGCAGGGCAAAGGAGGGCATTTAAGCATAGGATGCTCCGATGCCCTGTTCAGGCGGGCTGCTTGGGTGAATTGAAAGGTATCAACCCCTTTAAGTTTTCTTTTTATTCCATATCCTCTGATAAAGGTAGCTGGTGGGTTAATCTCGACTCCTACATGTCTGACTGCTCTCTTTGTTTTATGAACAGCACCTTGCATTCATTTCTGACAGCTGCCTCATGGCCGCCTTTGTTTATCTGTTTACTCACATTACTATTTCAGTTTCAAAATTGTATTTCAATTGAAAAGGAAACACGCTATGTGTACAAAGAAGAAAGGACCAAACCATTGAAATACAAGCACTCTGGCACTGAAGAGGAAGCAGATGTCTGGTTTCCATCTGAACCAACAGGAACTTCATAATAAGACCCTATTCTCACCTGTTGTCTAATGGTCACTTGTACTCATTCATATACCTGCTGTCTGACTTCTGAAAATCCCACGGACACAAAGCATTCTGGGTAATGACTTATTTATTCATTTTTCTACAGGGGTAAGTGTTTATGGGGTTTCATTTTACTTATGCATTCATCATTTTCCATTTATCTTTGCATTTTGCTCATTATCTACTACAATATACATTTAATACACATACAACGCATACATTTAAAGTGAATGTGCCATCAGACCTATTGTTTAATTCACATTTTTATGTTAAACACATATATTTTAAGTTGTTTTTTGTGTTTTTTTTTCCATGTCACTTTATTTTACAAACATATATAATCCTATAATTTTCACACTGGCCAATAGGCCCAATAATAGGTCGTAATTTCCTGTTCTTTATAGGTAACTTTTCAGTAGCTATCTTATTATCACTACAGACAGAATTACAATCACAAGTAACACCTCTATATAGATAACACAGGACCTACCATTCACAATAGGTGATATCACAGCTTATCCCATCTGACCTCTGCACAGGTCATAGAGCATTCCTAGAGAACTCTTCAATAAAAGTCAATGGGGTAAGCTTCTGTCAATTGTGTTTATGGTCTGTGTAGCTGGACTCAAAAGACATATTTAAGCCTAGTGGTCAATGTAAAAAAATCTAAAAAAAATAAGTTTAACATAAAAACAATGAGTAGGCCGTTTTCTGATGACATGTTCCCTTTAATGGCAATTCAGATTAAATTTTCCTAAAATATTTTTTTTAACCCTTACACTCCCAGCGCCTTACATGTATGACGCTGGAAGCCGAGACACAAGTCCCAGCGCCGTACTGCTATGGCGCTGTGATCGGGCGGGCGCAGGAGCTGCGCTCGCCCGATCAGCTGCAGGGGTCCGGCAGTGGCCGATAGCCGGACCCCTGCTGTATGCACCAGCATCGGTGAAAACACAGATGCCAGTGCATTAACCCTCGCACTGCCACGGTCAGCGCTGACTGTGGCATGTGCGATGTCTGTGGTGGGAGTGAGAGTCCATCGGGTCCCCGCGCTGCTGTGACGGGGACCTGATGGCAGGGAAGGCAGCCCGATGCCTTCCTTAGGCATCAGGCTGCCTTCTATGGAAGCCTGTGAGATCCAGCCCCCTGGATCTCACAGGCAGCAGGCTGTAAGTGTATTACACTTACAGCAAATGCATTACAATACACAAGTATTGTAATGCATTGTGCAGGGGATCAGAAACCCAAAAGTTGAAGTCCCAGACTGGGACAAAAAATAAAGTATAAAAAGAAGTTAAAAAAAAGTTTTAGAAAAAAAATTAGTTTCAAGTAAAAGAAAAAAAAAGCGTAATTTTCCCAAAATAAAGTTAAAAAAATTGCAAAAAATAGGGAAAAAAGAAAAGTACTCATAATAGGTATCGCTGCGTCCATATCGACTGGCTCTATAACAATATCACATGACCCACCCCGCTAGGTAAACGCCGTAACAAAATAAAAAATAAAAGCCATTTTCTAATCACCTTGCCTCACAAAAAGTGTAATACCAAGCGATCAAAAAGATGTATTAATTCCAAAATGGTACCAATCAAACCGTCATCTCGTCCCGCAAAAAATGAGACCCTATCTAAGACAATCGCCCCCCCCCAAAAAAAAAAATATGTCTCTCAGAAAATGGCAACACAAAAAAAGATTTTATTCTGTTCAAAAATTCATCTAATGTGTAAAACTTAACAAAAATAAAAATGTTAGACATATTGGGTATCTCCACGTCCGTAATAACCTGCTCTATAAAAATATTACATGATATGGCCTCCTAGGTGAATTCTGTAAAAAATAAATTTTTAAAACTATGCCAAAACCATTTTTTTCCCTCTTGCCTCACAAAAAGTGTAATAGCAGGCGATCAAAAAGGCATATTTACCCCAAAATGGTACCAATCAAACCACCATCTCGTCCCGCAAAGAATTAGACCCTACCTAAGACAATCGCCCAAAAAATAAAAAAAAATGGCAGCACAAAAAAAGATTTTATTCTGTTCAAAAATGCATCTAATGTGTAAAACTTAACAAAAATAAAAATGTTAGACACATTGGGTATCACCGCGTCCGTAACAACCTGCTCTATAAAAATATCACATGATTTGCCCCTTCGGGTGAATGCTGTAAAAGATTTTTTTTAAAAAACTATGTCAAAACACCTTTTTTTTTTCACTTTGACTCACAAAAAGTGTAATACCAAGCGATCAAAAAGTCTTATGTACCCCAGAATGGTACCAATGAAAATGTCACCTCATCCCGCAAAAAATGAGTTCCCACATAAGACAATAACTCAAAAAAATAAAAATCAATGGCTCCTGCAAACCAATCCATCAAAATCTGTGCTGCAAAATCCATATGGCGCTCCTTCTGTTTTGAGTCTTGCCATGTGCCCCCACAGAAGTTTAGCACCACACATGGGGTGTTGCCGTATTCAGGAGAAAATGGGTAACAAATTATGGGGTGCTTTTCTCCTGTTACCCCTTGTGAAAATGAAAAATTTGGGGCTACAGCAACATTTTATTGGAAGAAATGAAACTTTTCATTTTCAAGTGTTTCCAAATTCCGTAAAATGCTTATGGGCTCAAAGTGCTCAGTACACCCCTTAATATATTCTTTGAAGGGTGTAGTTTCCAAAATGTGGTCACTTTTTGAGAGTTTCCACTGTAGGGGTACATCAGGGTCTCTCAATTACAAAATGGTGCCTAAAAACCATTCTAGCAAAATCTGCCTCCAAAATCTGCATGGCGCTCCTTTCCTTCTGACCACTGCCACAAACCCATAGAGAAGTTTACCACCACATATGAGGTATTTCTGTAAACTGCAGAATCAGGGTAATGTATATTGAGGTTTAGTTTGCTGTTAACCCTTGCTGTGTTGCAAGAAAAAAATTATTAACGTGAATAATCTACAAAAAAATGAAATTTTGAAATTTCACCTCCATTTTTCTTTAATTCTTGTGGAACACCTCAAGGCTTAACAAAGTTTGTAACAGCAGTTTTTTTTATAATTTGAGGGGTGTAGTTTCTAAAATGGGGTCATTTATTAGTGGTTTCCATGAGGTAAGCTTCACAAAATCATTTTATAACTGAATTGGTGCTCAAAAAAATGGTTTGGGAAATTTTGTTGAAAATTTGAAAAATTGCTTCTAAACTTCTAAGCCCTCTAACTTCCTAAAAAAATAAAATGACAAAATTTACAAAATGATGCCAACATAAAGTAGACATATGGGGAATGTTAAGTAATAAATATTTTATGAGGTATCACTTTCTGTTTTAAAAGCAGAGAAATTGAAATTTGAAAGTTGAAAATTTTTCAAAATTTTTGGTAAATTTGGGATTTTTTCATAAATAAAGGTGAAATATATTGACTCAAATTTATGACTGTCATGAAGTACAATGTGTTACGAGAAAACAAACTCAGAATGGCCTGGATAAGCAAAAGCGTTCTAAAGTTATTACCACATAAAGTGACACATGTCAGATTTGCAAAAATCGGCCTGGGATTTAAGGTGAAAAGTGACTTGGTACTGAAAGGGTTAATGCTTTGCAATACAAAACATTAGCATCTATAAATATCTTAAAGGAATTGTGTCATCAGGAAATGACCTATTGTTTATATCACGTTTTTTTGTTACATATTAAACATATTTTGAAATAATTTTTTTGTGTTTTTTTTAATTTTCTATGGCATTTTTTACAACAGATATAATGAAATCTTGCAGTTTGCCTTCTGGCCACTGAGCCTTATTATAGACTGACACTGCTCTGTAAAGATCACTTTTCAATGCAGGTAACACCTATATAAAGATAACACCAGATCATACTACTAACAGAAGGTGATGGTCAAAACTCATTTCCCCCTCCTCCCTGCACAATGACCCCTGCACAGGTCACAGACCATGCACACAATGGTCTGCCATAGAAAGCAGTCATTTACTGCAGACTATTGGTTCCTATGATCTGTGTGGTTGCTGTAAATGCATATATCTGAATACTGCTAACAGCAGCCCAAGCAAAATGGCCACATACGTAAAATAAAAAAGAAATTACAATAAAGAGTATGTTCCACTGTCTGGTTTTAATTAATAGAAAAATGTAGATGATTCATCCCTTTGAAGGATAATGAGTGGATATTTCCACTGTGGATTTAGTAGTAGGGTTTTGCAATGAATCCATATATACTGTGAATTTCTCTACGATAAAAATCCACAAAAAAAATTGACATGCTGAAGATCCATAATGTATGGCCAGTTTGTGTAGTGTGTAGGTGAAATTTATTAAACTGTCATCTGCCTTGCTGGTGCTGCATTGCTGTATGGATTGTCCATTAGTAAATCATCCGCATAGGAAATTCTCATGTAATACGCCACATATCCCTTACAACAGCACAACATTAGAGGGGAAGAATCTCCATCCTGAGGGCTGACTGGACTGTTGGAAATTTAATTATACCTGAACACTATATTAAGTGAGATTTTTCTGTCCTACCATTGGATTGCCAGAGTGACTAATGTTTTTAATGGACTGTAGAACGCATAGATTACATAGGATTATCTACTTGCTATAATCTTCACTATGGGATTATAAATAATACCATTATCAAACATCAGAATATCGTCATCACAGGCCATGACATCCTCACAGGCCATGTGACATTTCGTGCTAGATCTTCAATTAAGATGGTGGCGGCTGGCTCTTAGGGATCAAATGAGAGTAAGTATGTTTTTATGAATTTTTGTAAAATGTTACATCAGATGCCACGATCATGTATGAATGCGGCATCTGAGGGGTACAATCACCACTCCCTGTCATTACACCCATTACTTGTAAAGAAATGCACTTCATGACAAAGTAATTAGTCACAAGGCAAAATTTTTTGTAATATTCGAGGAAGCAGCTGAAACTAATTTTGTAATACTTCACTCATCTCTAATGAGAGGCATGAAGGCATAAACTCAAGCTCCACCAGAAACTCTCTTATCATAAGGCAATTAACAGGTTAACCAGAAGGGGGAGAAAGGGAAGAGTTGAAACAATGTGTTCAGGAGATGAGGTGAGACACACAGTCCCCAAAATAGGCCAATTTTATATCCCCAAAACCTTGGCACACACATTTCTTTAAACCAATAGCTGACTTGTAGCTGGGGCAGGGAAAAATCTTCCCTCCGCCCCATATTCTATTATCTGAATCAGCACACCAATCGTTGATCGTTTCCACATTGGGCAGATTTTGTCCAGGGATAGCAACCACACAACAACCAAAGTATGGTTGCTATGCAAGGCACATCCGCCCAGCTGTGACAACTATAATTTCGGCTGGAAAAATTCCCACCAAAACCTATGAGGGATCCACAAAGGATGACTATATCCTATGTGGATCTCTTCTTAAAGTCCAGGATCCTGCCATTAGGCCTCATTCACACATCCGTATAATGTGTCTGCATCCTTTACGCATCCGTTTCCGCAATTGCGGACAATTATGCGGATAGGATGCGGATCCATTCATTTCAATGGGTCCCGAAAAAATGCGGACAGTACACCGTATGGTGTCCGCATCCGTGTGTCCGTTCCGACTGTCCGCATAAAGAAATCCTCCTGTCCTACTTCTATCCTGATTTTGCGGTCCGTAGCCCAATGGAAGTCTATGGATCCGCAAAATTGCGGAAGACATGCGGAAAGGCATCCGCATGTCATCCGTATGTCATCCGCAATTGCGGATACCGTTTTTGTAATTTAAATAATAAGTTCTGCCCCCTTATAACCATATATGTCCAGACAGAACAGGTTGTGACTGGAAGTTAGTGCAGGCCTAATTTCTGTGCAGCCATGAGTTTTGATGTAGAGAAACTCATAGTACTAATACAGGAAAGGCCTAATTTATGGGACACAAGGCAGGAATCCTACCATGATAGTTTGAAGAAAGATCATTCATGGGAGGAGATCGGTACAGAAATGTACGCTGCAGACTGGGCGAAGGCGGACACCAAAAAGAGGCATAATATGAGTGAGTATTACATTTTTGAACATGTTTGACTAAATTTAGGTTATTCCAACTTGTAATGTAGTATAGCAGGCTAAACTGTGTGTATTTAGAAGTTTTAGAAGTAATACTCTCACCATGCTTTGCTGCTAGGAGTCTTCTTTTGCAATATTTTTCGATGTGTCATTTGCATATATGCTCTCATTATGTACTTGTTTTTTTTGTTCAAATTTGCATTGTGAGCAAGCTCTGTACAGCAGGATAATAGCATATATATGCTGCTGTACAGAGGTCCTTTGCTCTGCATCTTTTTTTTTTTTTTTTTTTTTTTTTTATAATTTTGGGCCCAAAGACATTCCTGCAGAGGCAGCTGTTCACAGTTGTTGTTATGCAACCGTTTTTTAGGCATTTCTGGCGAAATATTGTTTTTGATTAGGTATATCTGTGTGTATATATATATATATATATATATAGAGAGAGAGAGAGAGAGATAAATGAGTGCACTTTTCAAGTGGTTGCATAGCAACCTCTGTGACTGCCGTCTATGATTGTAAATTTTGAGGCCTAGCCCACATTTTCATCCACGGCATATTGCAATTTGTTTACGCAAGTGGTAAACTACCACGAATTGTGTCTTTCTTTTCATTCTGTGTGTTAAAATCTTTTTTTTTTTTTTTTTGGTTCAAACAGTTGGTAAAATTAAGAATCGCTGGAATTCCTGTCGCAATCAATTTAGACGGGAGGTTAATAAGAAGAAGAGGAGCGGAGATGGCACACTTGCCAAAAAAACGTACCTGTATACGGAACATTTAAGATTCCTGCTTCCCATTATGGAACAGAGGCAGTAAGTATGACCCTTTTTTCAGGCCTATTCAATTATTCATTATATTTGAATTAATAATGTCTTCTTATTTTAGGACAGTAGACAATCTCGAGGATGACGACTCTGAGACGGAGAATCAGGGCCGAACTTCCGAAGAAGTCAGGCAGGAGCCAGGATCTGAAGAAAGTGGTGATCCTTGAGTCCCCCCGGCTTCACTTCCTAGAGAAGAAGTGGCTGGAGAAGAAGATCCAGTCTCAGCTTCTTCTGCTGAACCACAACCAGTCCCTTGCCAGCCTGCAACGAGACATCGTTCAGCAGGCAGACGTGGGGGGGGGCCCTCCACACGCTTCTGGTTTGGATTCTCGAGCACTCATTGACTCTAGGGTGTTTGATTATCTAAATCAGAATCGTGGGGAGTATGAAGAGAATTTACTAAAAAATTTGGCCCCTTTTTTAAAACATGTGCCTGCTGAACGAAAGTCTCGTTGTGTTGCGACCTTGAACATGGTCCTGTTTGCCTATGCAGAACCAAGGGATCCACTCGATCTAGAGCATTTAATTGAAAGGTACAGGGATGAGCTTATTCTGGGGCGACCCACTCAGCAGGCAACAGGGCCACCACCAACCCAGGGGCGTTGGCAACCCCCTTCTACCCTTCTACCACCTATTTTGGCCGACAAACATTGGAGCCTACTCATTCTAGTCAGCCTTCTCATTCAGCATCCACCTTTCAATCTGGCTCTTTCACCAGAGACCTGTTTGATCTTTAATTTGTTTTTTTTTATGTTATTTTATTGTTTTACTTTGTTGTATGTAAATAAATATTGGTTCTGGTTCACCAATTTGTGTTTTTGGTTTTTTTACCTAAGGAAATGTTTTAAAATTACGTAGATTATGCATCCCTAAGGGCCCTTGCACAACACCGTAAGCCCTCCCATACATGTTGTCCGTGAGTGGGTGATATGTCCAGAAGTGCCATAGATAGTGGGCACGGGATAGCACAGCATAATCGAAAACAATGTCAAGGGACGACATACATGACAAAATGGGTGGCCAATTTAGATAATGAAAGATGAGGGAGAACCAGTGTTACTAATGGAGGGGGCAAATTGATAGTTCTGTGAAGATGGACATGACATGGATGAATCAGAGAGGGGTTCTGAGAACTAGGAGAGTGGATCGTTTGTGTTAGGGATGACTCAATTATTTGGCAAGGCCAGGCAGTTCAATTCACCCACACTGCTTTTTTGGACATTGCGCTGTTGCATATATTAAGCCAGAACAGTCAGGCTATGCCACCAGTCTCCTTCCGCCCTGTCAAAGTTCAGGTTGTCAGGGACCATAGTGGTAACCTGGATTTTCATATGCCACAAACAGGAACTGGGCCCTCCTACTTATAGCTCCCGCCCTCTTCACCCACTGCAAGACCAGGGGGAGCACACATAATGAAGTTGCTGGACTGAAGTTTGCTATTGGTTATTTTTAGCACAGCCATGATTCATGCATTGCCCGTACTGTTCACTGCGCAGCGAAAAATACACACAAAAGTTATCCCCGCATTTGACCAGTATAGTCACTTTGTTTTAAAACAATATGTATAGTCAGCACTCCAGAATTTGATAATTGTGACTTTTATTTAGGCCAGGTGATTACAGAGTGAACCAGTGCAACGTTTCGGGCATATACAGTATTTGAATGCCCTTTGTCAGGCACAGGTAGGGCTTGAAAGTGTTAGGACACTGGCCTGCGTCCAAAGAATTTCAAGCCCTACCTGTGCCTGACGAAGGGCATTCAAATATATGGCCGAAACGTTGCACTGGTGTACTATGTAATCACCTGGCCTAAATAAAAGTCGCAAATTTCAAATTCTGGAGTGCTGACTATACATATTGTTTCTGTAAATGAAAAGGACCCTGGGGTGGAGTAGGGGTCCGAACGTGGTCGTGCACCCGTGAAAGCAAGAAAATCCCAGACGAGTGCTGTGGTCCCCCCATGTCACTTTATCTAGAATGTTACGGTGGGCCGGCCACAGACAGTAGTCTGCCCATATATGACCCGTGGGCCAGCCCTTGCCCTATTCATAAGATGAAAGTCCTTGAAAGAGACAGCACAAACCACCAAATTGTAAAAAATTATCTTTATTGAACATAAGAAAAAAAATACTTACCTAACTTAAAAGTTGATCTTGATTAAATATTATAATTGTATGAAGAAAAAAAGGCTCTTAACGGTATCGAGGACAAACAACAGATTCCACAGATTCTTAAGGGAGCGGGGACTATTGCGGCTTAAAGTATTTGTTTTCTCATCCAAATATTTTAAAAGAAATTGGCAATGAGGTATTAGAAGGTATTAAAACCAAATTCCCAAAAATGTCCCAAAAAACAACAAAATGAACTATCAATATTATTAAAGGGGTTGTCCGAGTTATTTTTTTGTTCTTTATATGTTACTAACTTGTCAGGTATAACAACTTTCCCATATACTTTGTGTTTCTAAAGCTGCTGGTTTCTCAGAGTTGACTGAGGGTCACATGACCTGTGATGTCACCTTATCTCCCTGGTCTATGATGTTTCGTGTACAAGCCTCAGAGTTCAGATAAGAGTCTGTACACGAGACGTCACTGGCCACGCCTCCTTTCTTTGCCGGGCTCCTGCTATCTGCTCTCTCCCTGGATTCCTTCAGATAAAACATTAACCCCTTCAGCCAGAACACACTGAGGGCTCAAGGCTTTACAACAAATAGTAGCTGCAGCAGTGAGAGGAGACAAATGCTGGGCAAGGAGCTATAGAGGAATTGTACAAGAACAGGTAGAGAGAATTTCCTGTGTGTATCAGCAGTGTCATTGTACAGCTGGGACTTGTAGTCCTACACAAACAACATGCTTCTGAGTATCCCAGCAGGCAGACATGTACTCACAGCACTTATATTCACTGCCTTTGCAGAGAAGGGGGGAGGGGCAGAGATTGTTATTACTGCATGTAAACAAAGGCCAGAAGAGAACCAGGGAAATTAGGAAATATAGATTTTTTTTGCCTAAAACTTGCTGAACTTAGTTATATATTGCTACCCATCAGATTTACAGTGCTATATTTTTTTCCATAACTTGGACAACCCCTTTAAACAAAAAAAAACATTGATAGGGGAATTTGGCCATTACAAAATACCTCAGCCCGCAAGCCCATGTCAAGGGTCCTCATTCTCTTGCGAGTCCCTAACTAAACTAACAACAGGGGATCTAACTAACTTAAAAAAAAAAAAAGAATTTGAAAAATTTAGTAACCAGAATCAAGCTGAAATCAACGACTTCCACGGATGGCTGCCAACTGCCACGGCAATGCCCCCTCTGGACTGCAGAAATAGTCAGCAAAGAGTTCCCGAACAGCTAGGCCAGCCGTTCCAGGTCGTCCAGGCCGACTCTGATCAAACATGACATTAGATGGCATAATTTGCTTCAGGGGAGGCATCATGAATCCTGGTGAAGTTGTGCAGAAGTACACAAGCCTGTATCACCAGCGTGGCATTCTCCGGATTCATCTGGATGGATGACAAGAACATTCTCCACTTAGCAGAGAGTATTCCAAAAGCGCACTCCACATACCAACGGGCACGAGACAGACGATAGTTGAAGATGCAGTTACGTTCATCCAGATCAAGTCTAGGAAAGGGCCGCATCAGATGTGGTGACAATGCGAATCCTTCATCAGCCACGATCACAAATGGAGCCGGCGGCCTGGCTGATCCGGGAAGTCTTCTTGGCTCTGGCAGGGCAAGCTGGTTTGTTTGAAGTCGGTCACCCATTCTGGAAGCACTAAAGATGCAGGCGTCTGAAGTGCTCCCATAGGCCCCGATATCGACAATTACAAACCTGTGGTTACTGTAAGCTAATGCCATCAGCACCACAGAAAAGTACTGCTTGTAATTGTAATACAGGGACCCTGAGTGAGGCGGCTTCTTCACACGGATGTGTTTTCCGTCCAGTGCCCCAATGCAGTTAGGAAACTGTGCAGATTGGTAAAAACCCTCGGCGTTACCTAGCCAATCTTCTGCCTTGGGGGTGGGCATTACCGCTTCTCTAAGATGCTGCCAGATAACTTGACAAGTATGGCAGACGATGCCAGAGATTGTTGAGATCCCAAGCAGAAACTCTAAGTGCGGCGAAGCAAACAAATTTCCAGTAGCAAGGAATCTGTGGAAAGAAAAAAATAAATAACTAAGAGCAAACTAAAAATGCACATTGGTCAACAGAATAATCATTATTGATGTATTGGCATGGCGTAATAGCACCTACTAGCTCATTTCCCCCCCAAAAAGTTTTTGTGATAAACATATTTTAATATACTGTATACGCAAAGAATCTAAAAAATGTACTTAACACAGAAAAATAGAACAGCGGAAAGTAAGGTAAGAAGTGTTAGTATGCCATAGCTAGAAATGAATATACGAATGACACACTGAAATATGTGAATGTACAAAATACAATAAATACATAAAATAATAAAACTGACCTCAACGTGACAAGGAGACGTTCCTCTGCAGAGATGCTACGCCTCATATTGGTGTCCATAAAGGTCAGGTCAGGATGCAGACAGACCACAAGATGATCAAAAGCCTCCATGGACATGCGGCAGTAATTCCGAAATTTGATGGGGTCCTGTCGCAGATCATTGAAAAGTTTATGAAATTGTCCCTTCCGGTGACGCTGAGCGACAATGGGATGTATCCACTGTCGCCTTCTCCTCCCTGGTTTATCGTCCAGCATTGGTGCTTGCTGTCCAAATCGCCGCGAAAGGAGCCAGCCGAAAAGAACTACACTCGTATCCTTGGACATGATGTAAATCGCTCGGAAAACGAAGGAAAAATATGCAAAAAGAAAGCACAGATTTCACCTCACAATCCAAACGTCACAATCAACCAAACTAAATGGCACCTGTATGATCACCTGACTGTCTGATATCCTAGCAACAATAAATATTCAGATTTTATTCTAATTTTATCCCTCCTTCCGTTTTTGCGGATCCGCAAAAAAAGGAGGACATACTGATACATAATTTACGTTTTTTGCGGAAAAACGGAACGGATGTCCTGGAAAAACGGACGGTTTTTGCGGAAACACGGATCCGCAAAAAACTGGCCGAAAAACAGGAAATGAAAAATACGAACGTGTGAATGAGGCCGTATTGTGTACATTTAGCAGGTATTTTTTAGATCCTCTGAAGTACTTCTGACAAAAAATTGCACCTTTAAGGTTTCTAGTGTTTATTGCCTGTTAACAGCCTCATAGCAATGAGGTCAGTGCCTTTCTGAATTCACTTTACCCGCTGGTCTCTTTCAAAATCTGCAACTGCTTGACCACTGCTGTGCCAGCCATCTTGCTTGTGAACTATGCATATTTACACTGAAACCCTTTGTGTTTTTGCAGGGCTTTTTACATCTGATGACTTCTTACTCAGCATCGAGCTATGAGCTGCATCACTAAAAACATCCATACTTGCAGATCTAAAAAGGGCAAGATAGAACACCATTTCTCTGCCAGTGGAGTTTTGTGAGCCAGGAAATTAAATCTACACCAACAAGAAGCTGTTGTAGATATCAGGTGTAATGCTCTCCAGTTTTATAGTGCACATATCTAATATATACAGCAAGGGCGTAGCTAAAGGCTCATGAGCCCTGGTGCAAGAGGTGAGCTTTACCCCCTCCCCCCCCCAAGCGCTGGTGCACCTAGCTTTTCTGCCGGCCAAGTCAAAAACTGAACCCCCCTCCCATGCCAAATTCAACCTTTTCCCTCCTAACAATACGTATATCACTACAGAACATACAGGGTAAGGCCATTTCCATTTTTGCGGATAAGATGCTGAACCATACGGACCCATTCATTTTTCCATAGGAGAAAAAAAAATGCAGAATGCACACCATGTGCATTCCGCAGCCGTATATTACGGAAGTTCTCCCGCAAAAAAAAGGAAACATGTCCTATACTTGGCCGCAAAACATGTCTGTAGCCCCATTAAAAGTCAGTTGGTCCGCAAAAATGCGGAACACTACGGAAGACATTCCGTATGTCTTCCATTCCGTTTTTATACGGACATGGAATACATATGGTCGTGTGAATGGGGCCTAAGGCTACATTCACACGACGTTGTTTTTGCAGCTTCCGATCTGCATATTTTTCGGCTCAGATGCGGACCCATTCACTTAAATGAACACTGTGTGCTGTCCGCATCTGTATGTCCATTCCTATTTTTGTCCGTTTTGCGGACAAGGATAGGCATTGTTACAGTGTATCTGAAAAAAAAAACGGATGCCATACGGAACATCATCCTTTTTTTGCGGATCCGCAATTTGCAGACTGCAAAACACAACGTTCGTGTGAATGTAGCCTATTACAGCGCCTCATACCTCTTACATCCAGTGACTAGAGATGAGCGAGTAGTGTTCGATCGAGCCGGTATTCGATCGAATACTACGCTATTCGGCATACTCGATTTCAATCGAGTATAACGGCGATGGCGCACTTAGAATTCGTTTCTCCTCCCACCTTCCCTGGCGCTCTTTTTCCACCAATCAACATGCAGGGGGGGTATGACAGGCCCGCGGAGCACGCTGGCAGCGCGAAAACAGCGTCTACATGGATTGGCTGGAAAAACCATGTGACCTCGAATATTAAAAACTCAGCTCTTCCTGCTCGTTCGCATATGCTGCGTGAACTTAGTCAGGGACAGAGGCTGGAGAAGGGACAGATAGGTTTTAGCTGTTGGACAGGCAGGAGCGTGATTAAAAGCCCTTATCATGGCTACTATAGTGCAGTACAGTGATAGCTTTACTACAATATACAGTCTGCAGAGAACGGTTGCTGTATTCAGGGATAGCTGCTGGAGTAGGGACAGAGAGAGGCATTAGTGGTGTATTAGGTGCTCTGCTACATACAAAACTATATTTGGCACTACTGTTCTGCGTTCTTTTGGCTGCAAATCCCTGTTATATACCTAGTGTGTATATGCACCATCTGATCTGGCAGTATACGGCTGTGAATTTTATTTTTTTTTTAAATACAGTTTATTTGGCTCTAGTGTTCTGGGTTCTGTGTGCCTGCAATACCCTTTTTGTATACCAGGTGTAAATACCCACCGTCTGACCTGTTAGTACACGGCTGTGTACCTAGAAATATATAAAAAAACAAAAAGCCTTTTCATTGGCACCTGTACTTTGCGTTCTCTTGCAAAATAATTGTATATACGTAGTCTTCATACACACCGTCTGATCTGTTAGTACACGGCTGTGTACCTAGAAATATAAAAAAAAAAAAAGCCTTTTCATTGGCACCTGTACTTTGCGTTCTCTTGCAAAATAATTGTATATACGTAGTGTTCATACACACCGTCTGATCTGTTAGTACACGGCTGTGTACCTAGAAATATAAAAAAAAAAAGCCTGTTCATTGGCACCTGTACTTTGCGTTCTCTTGCAAAATAATTGTATATACGTAGTGTTCATACACACCGTCTGATCTGTTAGTACACGGCTGTGTACGTAGAAATATTTAAAAAAAAGCCTTTTCATTGGCACCTGTACTTTGCGTTCTCTTGCAAAATAATTGTATATACGTAGTGTTCATACACACCGTCTGATCTGTTTGTACACGGCTGTGTACCTAGAAATATATAAAAAAAAAAAAGCCTTTTCATTGGCACCTGTACTTTGCGTTCTCTTGCAAAATAATTGTATATACGTAGTGTTCATACACACCGTCTGATCTGTTAGTACACCGGCTGTGTACCTAGAAATATAAAAAAAAAAAAGCCTTTTCATTGGCACCTGTACTTTGCGTTCTCTTGCAAAATAATTGTATATACGTAGTGTTCATACACACCGTCTGATCTGTTAGTACACAGCTGTGTACCTAGAAATATAAAAAAAAAAAGCCTTTTCAATTGGCACCTGTACTTTGCGTTCTCGTTGCAAAATAATTGTATATATGTAGTGTTCATACACACCGTCTGATCTGTTAGTACACGGCTGTGTACCTAGAAATATATTTAAAAAAAAGCATTTTAATTGGCACCTGTACTTTGCGTTCTCTTGCAAAATAATTGTATATACGTAGTGTTCATACACACCGTCTGATCTGTTAGTACACGGCTGTGTACCTAGAAATATATTTAAAAAAAAAGCGTTTTCATTGGCACCTGTACTTTGCGTTCTCTTGCAAAATAATTGTATATACGTAGTGTTCATACACACCGTCTGATCTGTTAGTACACGGCTGTGTACCTAGAAATATATTTAAAAAAAAGCCTTTTCATTGGCACCTGTACTTTGCGTTCTCTTGCAAAATAATTGTATATACGTAGTGTTCATACACAACCGTCTGAACTTTTAGTACAACGGCTGTGAAGGCAAAATATTGTAACAAAAAAAAAATAAAATGCGGAGGGGGGCTAGCGGAATCGGACGTGGACGAGGACGGGGGCGCGGAAATGCTGTTGGTGGCCTTGTTGAAGCCAGTGGGGATACAATGCGTGCTGGTGAGGGTCAGCCAGGATCCCACTCATCCAGAATCCCTGCCTTTATGGGACAGTTAAGCAGGGGGCGGGTTACACCGCTGTTGAGGCCTGAGCAGGTTGAACAGGTGGTGCAATGGATAGCCGATAGCGCTTCCACACAGTTGTCCACCAGCCAGTCATCCACACAGTCTCACTCTGACCCTCCTTCCTCCACACCTGGCCAACAGAGTCATCCCACCATTGACCCCTCCCAGGAGCTCTTTTCGGGTCCTTTTTCAGATGTGCCGGAAGAATCCCAGGAGCTAGCACAGGAATTTGTTTGTAGTGATGCCCAACCACTTGAGTATTCGCCATCTCCTGCTGATGTGGACCCTGAACCAGCATCTGTTATCATGAGCGATGATGATGATGAGACGCAGTTGCCATCAAGGGAGGCTGTTGGAATGTCCAGTGGGCAGGAGGAGGAGCAGAGTGAGGAAGTGGAAGAGGAGGTGGTGGATGACGAAATGACCGACCCCACTTGGCCAGGGGTGATGTCCAGCGGGGAAAAGCAGTGGAGAGGTGGTGGTCTG